>AWUE01023980.1:0-12509 GCA_001974825.2 Corchorus olitorius
ACAGAGAGATAGGTTATTTATCTTTTTCTTAAATCAAACAAATAAATTAAAGAGAATTTTTATAGTGAAATTAAACCTAATCTAATTAACAATTAAATTAACTAAAGAAAGCAATCAAGAAAATTAAAGAAAACAATTAACAAGATAGCAGTGAATAATCAAGAAAACAATTAATAAAAACCTCCAAAATAGAATTAATATCCCTCTTGACAATTATAACATGGATCATTGATATCTAATAATTATGAAAATGAAGAATAGCTTGTCGGAATTAATTCGTAAATCACCTTAATTAGATAAGATTACTCGTCAAAGCTTAAATTACCCCTTTTTCCTCCTAACTAATCAATTAGCCGTCAAGCCTTAAAGATTTGCTAGGGATCAAAGCATTAAGAACTAGTAATTTATACAAGCACAAAGAGCAATTTCTCACTCAAAGTCCTTTATCTCTCTTGGAAGGGACTTCCGTCCTCCCCCAATTGCTACAAACAACCAAGCCTGAACGTCAATCCGCGACTTGATCTAGCTAATGCTAACTTAATTTATCATGAAAGTGGCGGCTCAATCAATCAAAACAAGAAACATAGAATTAAAACAGAGATCAAAAGAATACTCTAATAATTATCATATATAAGCACAAAATCTCACCAATATAGAAGTCAAGAGATCAATTAAATTCTACATTGGAGTTAAGAAAAGGATTACTCACTCATGAATTGAGTGAGCATCCAAAGAATAAGAAGAAAAACTTATCTTATGGATGGAAGAAGAGGGGGCGGCGGCAGAGAGGCTTTTTGTCCTCCAAATCTTCAATACAATTTCTAGATCTATATGTTTGTGTGTGTTCTAAAAACCTAGACCTAAGGTGCCTATTTATAGTGGAAATAACCCTAGGAATTCCAATCCTAACTTGGAAAGGAGTCTAGGACGGTTTAGGGTCTAACTTGGAGTCCAAGTTAGATCAAAAGTCATCCTAGAGTAAAATCCAAGTTATAATAGGATCCTGAAATTTTGCTGAATTCGTGCAGGAAAGTCGACGACATTTTTCAGCTTGAAGATGGTAGAACTGGTTCTTGAACTTCAAAGGAAAGTTGTAGCTCTCGGAGTTAGCTTTCCAACGAGTACTCATGGGTTTCAATCGGAGGTCTGAGAAGAAAGTTATGATTTTTCTACCGAAACTGCGCCTGAATCCTAATCCATTTAGGACTAGAATCGGGAATCTACGGAATTTGGATATTTCCTTGGATTTAGGAGTCATTAATTGGGATTTTACTTCCAATTAATTATTCATATGGGCTGAATATCTTCCCATATAAAATATCCATAAATACCAAAGCTTAAGGGCTTGTCCATGACTTGTCTTCAATTAAGACTCCAATCTTCAATCCTTGCTCCTTGAAATAATTCTTCAAAGTCTTCAAATCTCCAAATAAGTCTTCAAAGACGAACTTCGAATCTTCAAATCTATGCTCAAAATTGCTTTGCTAAAATCTGTGTAAAACGTCATCAAAATAGCTCCAAAAGAAGTGAAAAATAACAATTTCTCAATTTCACATCACTTAAGAACTTAAAACACAAATATCATCAAAATAGCATATAAATAAGCATAAATAGATCCAAAAACATAATAAAATAGCCATAAAAATAGGGTTGTTTTTGGCTCAATCAAGGGGAAAATGTAAAAGAATAATCAACACCATAGGTTTGAGCATAGGCTTTTGCAACCAAACGGGCTTTGAGACGGGAAATGCCGCCATCAGAATTCATTTTTACAGTAAACACCCATTTACTTCAAATTGCCTTATTAACTTTTGGAAGAGTCATAAGTTCCCATGTGGAATTTTGCTCCAAAGCTGTCATCTCTTAATCCATGGCTGCCCTCCAGCTAGTATGCAATAAAGCCTCTTTAATAGACTTAGGTGATGAGACCAAATTAGTACATGCATTTTGTATATATTTCACACGGTTTCATTGTGTTTTATAGGTTGATTTACCCTTTAATGATGTGTTTTGCACTAGTAGGCCCATTTGGAGAGAAATATGCAGAACGGTCTAAAAAGGAGCTATATGGAGCTATTTTGATCACACTTGGATTCAAGGCATCAAAGGAACCCTCAAGACATTGGAAAACGCCAAGCATTTGGTTATGTGGAAACATATGACACATATGTGGAAACATAAGGAGCTATGGATCGAGATCTTCATCAATGGAAACTTGATCTATCATCCATGGAAGTTTAAGAAGAAAACTTGAGAAGACTACAAGCGCAATAGTCGCCTTTGAGCATATGTAGAGACATATGGTTGATATGTGCACACATATGATCACATGAAGTTGAAGATCGACCACACTCTATGTCCAAGCCCAAGATGTATCTCTTTAGTCATCTTAGCCCTAGTTTTGCCTATAAATATCTTGCCCAAAACTCTAGTCGAACGTCTTAGTCCATCCCTATTGTAACATACTTTGCCAGTGTAAATCGTTCTTAGAAGACATCATAGTCGCCTACTACTTTATAAGTAACTATGGTGCTTTCACTCAATCTAATGACTGAGTAGTTCCCTTATTGCCATGGGAGTGTCTCAATAACAACAAGGAGCTGTTTTGAAGGAAGTAACTCAAGAACACAGCTTGCCATGTTAGCAGCTTAAAATTCCTACTTGGCATGTTGGATGGGTCCAAGTGACCTACTTTGATGACAAGCAAGCAACTCCCCATGTAAGCAACTAGCTGCCAAGTGCCTCCAATGAAGAGATGCTATGTCAAGTCAACAATCCTACATGTCTTTACTTACCTCGGAGTGAAGCTCTTAATTTTGATTGGAATAAGCTTCTCTTATCAACTTTTGATGCATCCAACAAGTAGGAGGAAAGTAGTCATCATTTGAAGCTTTAGTAAGGAGAATGTGGCTGCCTACAATCCAAGTCCTATTTCAGATTGGTTTTTGGCTAATTAACTTGAGTTCTAGCTAATTAGTTGTTGTTTTGTTAAGTTTGTAATTTTAGTTGATAAATTAGTTTATAATTAGCTCTAATTAAGTGTGTTTAGCTATTATTAGGCTATATATAAGCGCTAGAAGGTGTGGTTGTAATTGAGACTTGTATTTTGAACTTTGGAACTTGTTTTCAAGCTTGTAACCTTGTCTAGGTTTGCATAGGACTTCTTATGTCCTTTTGAGTGGTGAATTTCTATTTCTCAACTTGATATAGGAATCAAGAAGTTCTTGTATCCTTTTAAATCATTTAGTGGTATTTTTGTATCTATTTGGTTTAATTGGTGGTGAGTTTCGAACCGGTTCAATTTGTAGGTGGTGAAATCTGTATCCTACAACCTCTTGAATCCGTGTACTTCAATCTTTATTTTCTTGCTGAATTGAGTTAGTTCTCCCTCAAGGCATTTCCAGCATCTTGTGAGTGGTGTAATTTCTATCTCACTATGATTTTGGAATATTATAAGTATTTGTATCCTTGTGATTCCAAGTGGTGGTGTTTCTATATCCATTTGGATCATTTGGTGATGAATTCTGTATCCCATTTGATTTTGATCTCGTGTGCTTCAAATCTATCTTTCTTGCTCTTATTTGTTTAGATAGCCCTTAAACACTTCACAAACACAAAGCCTAGGACTAATTTTTAGGAGTTTAAAATTATTTTAAGTACCTAAACAAAAATTCTGTTTTTCCAGAAACTAGTTTTTATATCAATTTGAGCAAACCCCATATCAAATTGGTATCTGACCTCTAGGTTGTGTGTTGAGTTCATCATGTCTTAACAAAGTGAAGCTGGGGAAAGAGTTGTTGGTCAAGACACTATGGAGGAACTTACAGCGTTGATTGCAAGGCTCCAAAACAAATTGAAAGTTGTTTTAGAAAAGGAACTTGTCCGAGAGCTCGAGGAATGTACTTCACTTCATTTCCAACCAGAGGAGAGTTACACGGGAGTGTCTCAACACCAACAAGGAGCTGTTAGCTCAAGCAGACAGCTTGCCATGTCAGTGATGAGACCAAAATAGTTCATATAATTTGCTATCTTTTAAGTGTTATTTGGTCTCATATGTCTCTATTATAAGTTTAATTATGTTGTTTTGCAGTTGTAGGTTGATTTTGGAAGAAATGTGCCTTATGGGCGAATTAGGAGCTAAATGGAGCATTTTGGAGCTAATTGAGGATCCAATGACTTAGAGCATGGATTTAGTGATTCCTAGCCTATGGAGGAGACGATTTTGAGCTTCAAGATTACACATGGTTCCCCACATGTATGTGATGGTTCACCACATGACTTGATTTCACCTTGATGAGTCATGAAACTTCAAAAGAAGCTTACTGACACTACTAAAAAACGCTGATATAGAGGCGTTTATTTAGCTACGTTCAGCCAAACGCCGCTATATGAATTTCTGAAATTGACTATAACGGCGTCTGAAACAAAGACGCCGCCATATACTGGCGTTTTGATAGAAAGACGCCGCCATATTAATATATGGAGGGAGAGATTTTTTTTCTCCTTTTTTTGGAGGGAAAAATTCCCTCCCCACTAAAACAAAGAAATTTTCCAACTCTACACCTATAATATATAGCGGCGTTTGGACATCAAACGCCGCTAATTAGTGGCGTCTAGAAAAGGAAACACCGCTATTTTAATATATGGAGGGAGAGATTTTTTTCCCTTTTTTTGGAGGGAAAAATTCCCTCCCCACTAAAACAAAGAAATTTTACAACTCTACACCTGTAATATATAGCGGCGTTTGGACATCAAACGCCGCTAATTTAATATATGGAGGGATAGATTTTTTTCCCTTTTTTTGGAGGGAAAAATTCCCTCCCCACTAAAACAAAGAAATTTTACAACTCTTCACCTGTAATATATAGCGGCGTTTTCCCACAAGACGCCGCTATTTAGCGGCGTTTTCTAGCTAGACGCCGCTATTTAGTGGCATCTTGGAAAGGAAATGCCACAATTGTAATATATGGAGTGAAAGAAAGAGGGAAAAGTTCCCTCGCCTATAATATATATGGCGGCGTTTGTTTTGTAAATGCCACTAAGTAGTGGCGTTTTTTGCTGTAAACGCCGCCATATATAATTTTTTGTTCGTAAACAAAAAATACCAATATTTTGTCAGTTTTTATATAAATATAAAAAATATATATTTATATAATAAAACAATTTATTATATATAGCGGCGTTTGTTTTTTAAGACGCTGCGGTCTTCAAAATTTATTTCGCCAAAACGACGTCGTTTTATCTTGTTCAGACAGCTTTTAGCTAAGTCGAGAACAACCTTTTACATTCTACAAATTCCGGCCAAAAATGATCCGATTCTCTGAAAAAAAAAAGGTAAATCCGACCATTTGAGCAACCTCTTGCTTAATCAAGCCTAAACCCCAAATTATTGACTGTTTTTCCATCCAATCTAATGGGTTTTCTTCATTCTTCATAGTCTAATCTAGTTGTGGAGAAGAAAAGAGAAGACAAAGCTCCAATTTCATTCTTCATACCATTCGGGTTTGTCTTTTTCCTTTAGTTGTTTGATTTTTGTTGACTTTCATGGAATTTTGGTGTTTGCTTTATGTCTAGCTTGTTAGAATTTAGAATTTTGGAGAAACTAATGATATGACCATGAACTTAGAAATTTAGGGAGACCATGAATATTTGTGTTGATATATTGAATATTTGTGTTGTTATGTCATATAGTAATGTTTTAGGTTGTTGTAGAATATAATTATTTCCTATTTATCCAAGTTTGTTTGATTATGTTGTTTAGCTTTATGCATTAGCTTTCAATGCCATGTATTGATTTATTATTTTGTTCAATGACATCCATGTATTTATCCAATTAGAAACACATGATTTATGTTTTCGTTAAATGTAAATTTGGTGAGGATTTGTTACTTAATGGTGATTGTTATTGAAACGTTGATGTTAGTATAGTATTTCATTATCTTTGAACACTTTGCCTTTGTAATTTGTCAGGATAAAATAAAAGTGCAATGGACAAGAGTTGGATGCAAAAGGACAGGTGTGATCGTGTTTATGAAGCAGGGTTAGAAGAGTTCCTTGATTTTGCTTTTGAGAAAAAAAGTCGAGGTCACGAAATAGTGTGCCCATGTACTAAGTGTAAAAACGGTTTGTGGCATCAGAGAGACATTGTCCGAGAACATTTAATTGTTGATGGCTTTGTAAGAGGTTAAGGAGTTCGTTTGCCATGGTGAGGATTTGCCTACTAGAAATTCAAGTATGCCGACCACTTCTTCCACGGCTAGTTCAAGTTTAGGAGGTGACATCTTACAAGATGACGTGATGGGATTGTTGCGTGATGTTTTGAACATTTATGACCGACAATCTTGCCATGAATCTGATCAAGTTGGAAGTGATGCAAATGTAGGTGATTTAAACGAAGATACAAGGGACGAAGAACCTACTATAGAGGCTACAAACTTTTATAAGTTACTTGAAAGCATGAATGAGCCACTTTACCCGGATTCCAAAGTTTCAAAGTTGTCCTTTTCAGTAAAGCTCTTGCACTTGAAATGCTTGTCTGGTATGACGGGAAAAGCTTTAAACTTGGTTTTAGAGTTGTTGCGAGATGTATTTCCCTTTGCAGCAATTCCTACTTCTCTTTATGAGTTAAAAAAGATCATGGTGATTTGGGGTTTTCGTATAAGAAAATTCATAGTTGTCCCCAAGATTGTATGTTGTATTGGGGAGATAGAGCAGATCAAGAGTCTTGCCATGTCTGTGGAAGTTCTCGGTGGTTACAACACAACTCTCGTGAATCTTTGAATAGGGAGGATGTTGTTGCGAAGCGGGGGAAATCAAGGCCTGTAAAGGTATTGCGGTATTTTCCGTTAATCCCAAGGCTACAGAGGCTTTTCATGTCCTCTAAGACTTCGGAGTCTATGACGTGGCATGCCGATGACCGTTCCAATGATGGAAATTTGAGGCATCCAGCAGATTCGTTAGCATGGAAGGATTTTGATTTTAGGTATCCGGATTTCGCTTCGGAACTGAGAAATGTTCACCTTGGACTTGCATCTGATGGGTTTAATCCGTTTAAGACAATGAGTAGTACGTACAGTACATGGCCAGTCGTCTTAAATCCTTACAATCAAGCACCTTGGATCAGTACGAAGCAATCTTCTTTCATCTTGTCTATCATAATTCCAGGGGAGAAAGCTCCGGGGGATGACATCGATGTGTATTTGCAACCTCTCATTGAAGAGTTGAAGCAATTATGGGATGGAGTCCTTACTTATGATGCAACCCGAAAACAAAATTTTCACCTCCGTGCTGCATTATTGTGGACCGTGAATGACTTACCTGCTTATGCTAATTTATCCGGATGTAGTACTAAAGGTCGTTTTGCTTGTCCCTGTTGTGCGGGCGAAACATGTTCCGATTGGTTGAAGCATGGTAAGAAGTTTTCTTATTTGGGACATCGGAGGTGGTTGGAGGCAGGCCATCCCTTTAGATCGCAGAAGCGTGCTTTTGACAACACAGTGGAATTACGGGAAGCACCTTTGATTACCTCTGGATCCGACATCTTGGAGATGTTGAATGGTTGTGAATTCTCATATGGCAAGGGAAAAAGAAGAAAGCTGCAAAAAGAAGAAGAAATATCGAAGAAGGTGGAGTTTTTACTCAAACCGGAGGTGGTGATGATGGTGTTGGCTCAAATGAGGCATCTTTGTGGAAAAAAAGGAGTATTTTCTTTGATTTGATTTATTGAGAACACAATCTACTGCGTCACAACCTTGATGTCATGCATATTGAGAAGAACGCCTGCGATAACATCCTCGACACCATTCTTGACATGGATGTGAAATTAAAAGATGATCTAAATAGTCGTCTTGACTTAGTTGAGATGGGAATCCGACCTGATCTTCATCCCCAATTGGATCAGAATGGAAAGAGAAGCATTCCTCCAGCCGTATATGCCATGTCTAAAAAGGAGAAGGAGATCTTCTGTCAAGTTTTGAAGGACATCAAGGTTCCAGATGGTTTTTCCTCAAATATATCAAGATGTGTGAATGTCAGTGACCGGAAACTGTATAATTTGAAGTCACATGATTGTCACGTCTTAATGCATGACTTACTTCCAATAGCCTTATGGTCATCAATGCCGAAGAGAGTGACTACAGTCATAATTGAGCTTTGTAACATATTCAAAGCTCTCTGTGCTAAGGTTCTCAAGGTAGATGAGCTGGACAAACTTCAAGAACGCGCCGGATTGGCTTTATGCAATCTAGAGAAGGTGTTTCCTCCTAGCTTTTTCACTATAATGGTGCATTTGGTTATTCACTTGCCATTACAAGCAAAACTTGGCGGACCGGTTTCTCCTAGGTGGATGTATCCGATAGAAAGGTACTACTTCAATTTCCACAAAAGCAAGTTATTTATTTTCAATATGGTGGAAAAGATTTAACTTGTACTATTGTTTTCGTAGGTTCTTAGGTAAGTTGGGTGTCTACGTGCTAAACAAACGGTTTCCGGAAGGTTCAATTGCCAAATGTTACTTGGCAGAGGAATGCATGACATTCTGTTCTAGATATCTTGAAGGAATCAAAACTCGATTTAATAGACCATCAAGAAATCCTGGCTGCTCGGAAAATGATAATGGCGTTCCTTATTTATTCGAAAGTGGTGGTGAAAAAATTGGCGGGTGTGAGTATGTCAAGTTAGATCATATATCAAGGACCCAAGCACATCGATACGTTCTTTTCCACCATGATGCGATTGAGCCATTTAGAAGGTTAGTAAAAACATTCAATAGCATAAACATATGTTTTTACATATTAGTACTAATTAAGCTTCTTTTTAAGTTTAGAAACTACAAGAGAAGCTTGGTCATCAACAACTGTTCTCGACGACCTAACCAACGTGATGTTGATAAGTTATTCACGGAGACGTTTCCTGATTGGTTACGGCAACAGGTAAGTTAATTAACTTGGTGAATATTATTATGTTACTTACAATGGGTTGTATCTAAGTTACTTATATATAAATTACCTTCAGGTTGACGATGGGCTTCAAGTTTCTGAAGAAGTTGGAATTCTTGCTCGAGGTCGAAAGGAGATTGTGAAAAGATACAAGGCATATTCCATCAATGGATATTGGTTTAAGGTCAAACAATTTGAGAGGAAGGGCCGAACGCAAAATTCTGGAGTAGTTGTCACTTCGTTAACAACAAGTTATGCTAGTTCTCGAGATTTGAACCCTCTAGAAGGAAACCTTGACTACTATGGAGTGCTTAATGATATCATTGAATTAGATTATGTTGAAAAGTATAGGGTTGTCTTGTTTCGATGTAAGTGGGCTGATGTGAATAGTTCTAGAGGTGTTAGGAAAGATGAGTTTGGGTTTACTCTAGTCAATTTTGATCGGCTCATTCATACCGGTGATCATGTTGTTGATGACCCTTATGTTTTCTCCTCTCAAGTTAAACAAGTTCTCTACTCGCAAGATCCGATCGAACGAGCTTGGCATGTTGTTGTTCACAATACACCTAGAGATAATTTTGACATGGGTGGGGAATCCTCCAATGAGCCACGAACGGAGTTTTTTCCATTCAATGTAATGGTTGACGAATCCGATATGCAATGGATTCGACATGATGTTGAGTTAGATGAATAACATGTTTAATTTTGTAAATGCTTTGTTTGTTCTCATTTTGCAAGGTCAACTTATCCTTTATTGTGTTTATGCTATGTATATGAATTCCATTTGGATGTAGCATTGTGTAATTCATTTTCTTTCTTTGGTAATTTAGTTGAGTTCTTATACCACTTTGATTTAATTTTACTTCTTAGATTTTATTTTTGTCGATTATAATATTAAATACCATTTAAATTGTCAGTATAAACATTAAGAATTGTTTATTACTGCCCAGAAATTGCTGGCAAATAGCGGCGTCTATCGAAACAAACGCCCTTATTTAGCGGCGTCTAATGAAGAAAACGCCGCTAATTTAGTGGCGTTTAAGGCCTCAAACGCCACCACATATAAGCAGGAAATTAACTCAATTTTGATTATATATAGCGGCGTCTGAGGCTCGAAACGCCACTAAACTAGCGGCATTTTCTTCAGTAGACGCCGCTATATATTTATTTGCGTTTTCTTCCCATATTTATTTGCATCTTTCCAAATAGAGTTATAACTTGTGTTTGTGTTCCATATTTGAATTCTTAGCGTAACCGTTTAGTTAATCTGATTTTTCTGCATTATTGTTTATGTTTTCAGACTAGATTTCGCTTTGACTTTGAGACACACCCATGGCTAGAAATGAATATGGGAAAAAAGTGGAGGGACTACAAGCATAAATTGAAGAAAGAATTCTATAGAGATACACTTGATGCGACCAAAGCTGCGAGAGATCCAAAGATACCCGCAACCCTTTTTGACCCCATGGCAGAATATTGGCACTCAACAAAAGGAAAGGTAAATCTTATTACTATTTAAATTTGTAGAAAAAGTGCATTCTTGTGGGTACATTATTCTTGTTGGTATATTAACATTATGCATTTTTGTTAATTAAAAAAAGGAGAAAGTAGGAAAAGCGAGTCGAAAATGTCAACATAATCTTCATACTGCAGGCTCAAAAAGTTTTGCGAGACTGAGAAATGAGATGGTAAGTAATTTATATTGCTGCATTTTTAAAGAATGTAAATATTAATCTTGGTTGCTACTGCTACTTTTGTTCTTAAATTTAAACAAGTTGAACAAATTGTTTTCTCCTATGACATGCAAATTCTCAATGGATTTCTTTATAGAGAAAAAAGGGAGAAGATGTTGGGCGTCTTAACGTGTACAAGAAGACGCATACAAGAAGCAATGGAGCACCCGTAAACGAAAAAGTCGGGGATGTTTTGGTGAGTTTTCCAATTCTAAATGAAGCAATTGTGGTCATTTAATGTGTATTATTTTTGTTTGCAAGTGGCTCTGATATGTGGTTATTTATAATTGTTATTATAGAAAAGGATAGAACAATTGCAGACAACCACATCTACGGAGGATACACAGAATTAGGCAAAGGATGAAGTTGAAAGCAGAATTTTGGTTGAGGTGTTAGGGGAAGAACAACCTGGCCGAGTCAGATGTCTTGGATTGGGGGTCACACCAAAAGACATCTTTAAAGACAATGCTCATATGTTCACGACCTATTCAAAGGGAAGATCTTCATCAGAGGTTCAGCAGCTAAGAGAAGAAATGCAGGTTCGAAATTTAAATTGCATTGCTTTCTAATTTGATGAAAACAGCAATTCCTACAATATTGGACTGTTTTTCTCATTTTGATTGGACATGGGCTATTTTCGTTGATTTAAAGTTATTTTTGGCTTTTGTGTGCAGCGAAGGGAATTACAAAGCCGACAAGAGATTGCAAGAATTGAAGAAGAGAGACGAGCGGAGAGACAAGCGCTTGATCGTTTTGACTGCTGAAAATGCTCGAATTTCCTCCAAACTAGATAAGCTCATGATGTTTGTTGCACAAAAATTCCCTAATTCTATAGATGTTGTGACAGAGAGTTCGCCACAGGTCATCACATTTCCATTTTCATAATTAATCAAATTTAATGTGTGTAAAAGTCTTTGACCCTAAACTGATTTTCTAATTATATTTTTTAGTAGGGCACTCAAAATGCTAATACTAGTGGCGGTAACGATGGCGATGGCGATGGTGGTAACCTTTTTGTCAATACTTCAATTTTCAGTGAACAATCACGTTGTAGTAAACAAGTAAATACAATATGATTCTTTTGATTCCTTAAATTCCTTCAATCATGTGTGGTTGATGTAACACTAGAACAATAGAGATATTTTAGTGAAATTGTGTATAGAACAATTTTTATATATATGCTACTTTGAATACCATTTGGATGTAATGTAATGAACTTCTTTTGCTAATTAAGTGTTATGAATATAAAACTTTCATTTCAATTATAGCTTCTGATATTTTATATTTTGTGGTATTATCGTATAGAAATCACTCCCACTCACCCTAAATTTTCCTGTAAATGAAAGCCCTGATTTGGAGCATGTGTGAAAAGAAAACGCCCTTATTTAGCTGCGTCTATAGAACAAAACGCCCTTATTTAGCGGCGTCTATAGAACAAAACGCCCTTATTTAGCGGCGTCTACAGAACAAAACGCCCTTATTTAGCGGCGTCTACATTACAAAACGCCGCTATATTTAATTGCTTTTAGAATAAATATAGTGTTAAATTGAATATGGTGGCGTTTAGACGCCCCCAAATAGTGGCGTCCAAACGCCGCAATATGCAATTTAAAAAAGTAAAATTTTCGCAAACGTGTCCAGATAGCGGCGTCTAGACGCCGTTAAATAGTGGCGTCTAGACGTCCGCTATATATTATTTTTAAAAAAATTTAGTGATTTCGAAAAAATTGTATGACGGCGTCTAAACGCCTCTATCTGACGGCGTTTAAAACGCCGTTATTACAGTTGGCAACGTTTTGGACTAAGACGCCGCAAAATAATGGGCGTTTGTTATAACGGC
>AWUE01023981.1:0-18972 GCA_001974825.2 Corchorus olitorius
TAGCTAGTAATTAGTAGAAATAGAACTTTACCATATACATGCATCATACATCACCTTGTTATTGAGATGTATTAAGGCCCGTCTTTTTACCGAGATGAAGGGTCTTTCAGATAAGTGTACTCGGGTACGAATTTCTGGAAGCCTCTTTTAGACCACTTTTTCCACAAATACCCCCATAATGCGTGGGAAGGGTTTGTGGAATTGATTTCAGTAGACCGGTTTTAATACATATATTAAAAATGATCTTTCATGCATTTTTACTTGACATTCACGCGAGTTAGTTAAATAAGAATTGGTAAAAAACGATCTTTTACGATGACGGGTGGGTCCCAAGTAAATGTACTCGGGTACGAATTCTTGGTTCCCGCTCCGAGATTGGGTTATCCCCGAGATACCCCCATAATGCGTGGGAAGGGTCTCGGGTTAATTCCAAGTATATCGTTGTTTACTAATTAAAAGGTTAAAATACACCAGTTCATGCATCATCTACATTCAGTCTTACTTTTCTTTCAAGGATTAGGTATAATCAAGAAAATCAAAAAGATCATTTTTCTCCAAAAATATTTTTCAAAAAATGTGCTCTCTTATTCAATTTTCAAAATTAAGGAATTAGTAAATCAAGAGATTTCAAGGTAAGCATTTTCAAATGGAACCATTTTTAAGTAAACCCACAAAGAGATTTTGGAAAATAAAAGTTTGGATGATCCCAGAAGAAGGTTCTGGAAAATAAATAAATCTGAAAGAAGATTTTGGAAATTAATAAAATTGGTAAGTTTTTGGAAAAAATCAAATGGTAAAAAGTTTTGTCATAACATTTTCAAAATTTCCTTTTCGAAGAGAAAAGGATAAACAAGAGAGCAAATAGTGAAAGAAAATCGTGATTGGACTAATCGACGATGTTCGGTTACATTCTTCGAATTCTCGACATCGTTTCAAAAACTGTTTTATTTTCTTTTATAATCCTTTTCCTCTAATAATCAAGATTTAAAAGCAACCTTAGTATTAATCCATTAGATTTAGTTTAGGCTAGAGGTACCGTCATTTGACGGGCGTCTCGGGGGTGCTAATCCTTCTCCGAGCGTAACCGACTCCCGAACCCATAGACTCTGGTTAAACAGACATGGTTAGGTTTAGTACTTCCTTCGCCAAGCCTAGGTTAGTATTAAACTTATGATAGGTGGCTAATCACACCATAAAAAAGATTAGTGGCGACTCCTTCTTACCAACGTCGTCTCGGCAGGGTTCCCCGGACCCGAACGTTTCAACAAAAGTAAAAGACTCTAAAAACAAGAATAAAAGGTTTTGACACAGCATTTTCAAAAACCTCTTCCCGACGTGGAAGATTCAACAAGAGAACAAATAGTGAAAGAGAATCGAAATAGAATTGGTCGACGGTGTTCGATCATATTCTTCGAATTCTCGACATTTATTTTTAAAAAAAATGATTTCATTTTCTTTTATAACCCCTTTTTGATAATGAACAAGATTTAGATAAAAGCAATCTTTAGTATTAACCCATTAGATTTCGTTTATACTAGAGGTACCGTTGTTTGACGGACGTCTCGGGGGTGCTAATCCTTCTCCGAGCATAACCGATTCCCGAACCCATAGACTCTGGTTAAGCAGACATGGTTAGGTTTAGTACTACCTTCGAAGCCTAGGTTAGTATTAAACTTAAGATAGGTGGCTAATCACACCATAAAAAAGATTAGTGGCGACTCCTTCTTTTCCAACGTCGTCTCGGCAGGGTTCCCCGGACCCGAACGTTTCTACAATGGTGGAGACTAGACATGGCATGGCTTCGATTGATGAAGGTCCAACGTTGCCGGGCGAAGCGGAGACTAGGGTCGGGTTCAGCCCTTCGAGAAGAGGGAAAATGGAGATTTTGAGCTCAGTATGAGCTCCGGTGAAAGCCTGGTGCGTTGGAGGTCAGTGGTCGAACGAATAAGGTGATTTCCGGGCGGTTGCAGTGGTGGCGGCTAGGGTTTGTAGAGGGAAGGGTTCTGAAAAGAGGAGAAGAAGATGTTGTATTTATACAACCCAGTTGTTCGACCCATAACCCGATCCAAGTTAGCATGTGGACCAGACTCAACCCGCTGAGGCCCATCATCATTTTGGTACAATTTCAGACTTGGGTTTTTATTCATGCACTTGGCCCTTGCCCCTTTTGTGTAATTGGTCTTGTCTTTGGATATTAGGCCTGTTAGGTAATTTATGTTATTAAGTTAGCTTTAATTTGGTTTATCCATTAAATTTGGTAACTTAGAAATTAAATTAGTTTTTAATAAATAGCAATTAGTGATTAGTAACTTAAAAATTTGGCTTTAGTTTAGAAATTTCGGATAAGGTAATTTAGAGATTTAGTAATTTAATTAACTTAGAAATACTGAGAAATTGAATTATCTCTAATTAAGTTAGAATTAAGTGATTTTCATAATTAATTAGGAAAAATCACTTGCATCATGCATCATCAATCACTTGTTTACTTCATGATTAATCATATTGCATTATCAAATGTCACTTGAGTTTAATAACAAGGAATTGGACATTTATTCCGAAAATGGAATACCCCTCTATGGGATTTCCTAGGTCGGGACCGTTCTATAAACCGCCCCGGAGACCGGATCGGTGGGTTTATGGAGTGGCCCCGGTTAAATGTTCTGCTCTCTTAACAAATTGACGGTCCATGCATCATTTGCATCATGTTTAGAGGACCAACTTTAATTTGAAATTAAGTTAAGTATGATTCAGTTAATTAATTAAAGAAAAATTCAAAAAATTCAAAAATTGGGAAAAGATAAAAATAAAAAAAGTAAAGATTTATTTTCTCTTCCCAGAAATACCCTTTCGGTCAAAGGGTCAGTCTTGTCTTTTTACATTCAAGTTTAGTATTTTCATTTCCAAAAATACCCTTTCGGTCGAAGGGTCAGTTTCGTCTTTTTACATTCAAGTTTAGTATTTTCATTTCCAAAAAATACCCTTTTGGTCGAAGGGTCAGTTTCGTCTTTTTACGTTCTGGTTTAGTATTTTCGTTTCCGAAAATACCCTTTCAGTAGAAGGGTCAGTTTTGTCTTTTTACATTCAAGTTTAGTATATTCATTTCCAAAAATACCCTTTCGGTCGGAGGGTTAGTTTCGTCTTTTTACATTCAAGTTCAGTATTTTCATTTCCAAAAATACCCTTTCGGTCGAACGGTCGATTTCGTCTTTCTGCATTCAGGTTTAGTTTTACTTTCCAAAAATACCCTTCCGGTCGACGGGTCAGTTTCATCAGGATGATGCATTTAAGTCTAGTCTTTCTTTCCAAAGAATACCCTTTCGGTCAAAGGGTCAATTTCATCATTCTTGCATTTGAGTTCACTTTTGATATCCAAAAAATACCTTTCGGTGAAAAGGTCAGTTTCGTCATTTCCGCATTTTAGTTTATTCTACTTTCCAAAAATGCCCTCTCGGTCAAAGGGTCAAGCTTGTCGTATTTTCACATTTAGAGAATAAAAGGTTTAAAGACTTAAGAAAACACGAAAAGATTAAGATTAAAAATTTAAGATTAAAAGCAACCAATTTAGGATTTTCCTCAGATTAGTGTTAGACTTTCAGTACTGTCATATTGACGGGCGTTGTGGGGGTGCTAATCATTCCCCACACGTAACCGACTCTCGGACCTAGGTTTTGGTTCGTAGACCGTAGTATTAGACTTAGTGTGTCCGTCGCCAAGCTCGTGATACATTAGGTCTAATAATCAGTAGGTGGCTAATCACACCTAGCTTAAAAAAGATTAGTGGCGACTCCTTTAGGCCAGGCTTGGTTTTCTCCCTTAAGTCGTTAAACGGAAGTGTTCGGACCCCCGGACCCGAACGTTGCGACAGTATGCATAATATTCTCTGAGTTAGGAATTGTCGTGTTGTATTTCTCTTGCCCTCAGTCTTAACATATGGAATAGAGTCATGGTATCCATCATCTCCATATGGGAATAATATAGGTTACTGTATTGACATGTACAATGGTTGTAGCTCTGATATTCTTTGAAGTCTGATGTTTTTGTTGTTGACAATAATATCTTTGACATTTTTACTATGTCCAAAATCTCCCACAATCAGTGCATCAATTTCACGATCAGATGGTCATTCATATTCCTTCAAGTTAATTGATCTATCTTCAATAAATTTGATACGTATCTGAATGGGCTTTTCTTCTCAAAATCAATCTCTTGCCCTTCTAAAAGCTTTTGCAATTGGCAGGGGCGGAACCAGGAATTTTCGGGAGGGGGGGCCAATATATAAAGGATAATATTCATTCCCAACTAAAAGAAAATTATAAAAAAATATAGATTAAAACAAAATATTTATTTGAATTGTACCCTCTGATCCTTCATTGCACTAAAATCATCAATAATGACATCAATACTAAATTGGTTTACAAGTTCTCTCTCAATGTTGACAACCAATGAGTTTCTTAAATACTCATCTTCCATCTTACTACGAAGTCGATTCTTCACAATATTCATAGCTGAAAAAACACGTTCTGTGGATGCAGTTGAAACTGGCAGAGTCAATACAAGACGAATCAATCTATCAACAAGTGGATACATCTTTGCCTTCCCACTTTCAAATAAACTTCTACAAACTTCAGAAAGTGTTGATATATCCCTCAAATCAACATGCTTGCACACATCAAGTTCATAATGTCTCAACTCATATGGAAGGAGTTCTTTCTCTTGCGGGGAAAAATCTTCTGGATAAAATTTATTGACAAGATCACAAATCTTTTTAGCATCAAAAGATTTGAAAGAGTCTTTGGGATCTAAACTTGCAGTAAGATAAAGAAGCTCAACAACATGGTCATTAAACCTATTGTTCAATTCTTGTAGCTGAGCATCTATTACCGAAAAAAATATTTCTACTCGATAATGATGCTCCACTATAACATGTTCTTTCCTGTTGCGACTTCGACCTACAACATAATTAGCATTCATATCGGGAACATCTAACTCAAAGTTATCACAAAAAGATATCACATCCTTCAATAAATTATCCCAACCATTGTCTCTTAGCTCTTGGATTGACACTTTTGTGGTTGAGACTAAATTCATGGCATTCAATATATCCTGAGAACGACGCTGCAAAGCTTAACAAAGATGATCACTTATCCCCATAACTTCTTTAATCACATGCAAAATAAAAACAAATTCAAAAGATCTTAATCTAGTATATGCATGTTGAGCATCTCCTCGCTGAGAATAATTAGGTGCAGTATCTCTTACCTTTACAAGAACAATTCCTGCTGGGCGGAACATCTTCATTAAGCTAAGGATTGAGTTCAAGTGAGAACTCCATCGAGTTTCACCAGGACGCTGTAAAGTGCCCACTTGGTTCATACCTGTACCAGTTTGTAGTTCATTAAGAGAACTTAACTGTTCAAGTTCAGCCTTATGGGCTTCTTGCAATTCATCATGACGCTTGGAAGAAGCAGAAACCACATTAACAATATCAATTAGGTCCTTGAAAAATTGATGTACTTCAGCCACTTCTCTGGATGCTGCAACCAACGCTAGTTGAAGCTGATGAGCAAAACAATGAACATAGTAAGCATACTTACACTCTTTCAAAATCAAAGCCTGCAAGCCATTAAACTCCCCACGCATATTACTTACTCCGTCATATCCCTGACCTCGAAGGTTTTGTATATCAAAACTATGATGAGAAAGAACATTAAAAATCTCTGTTTTCAAAGTTGATGATGCAGTATCTTTAACATGAACTAAATCAAGGAACCGTTCTTTCACAAATCCCTCCTTATCAACAAACCTTAAAACAATTGCCATTTGTTCTTTCTTCGACTCATCTCTTGCTTCATCCACAAGAATGCAGAACTTTCCATCACCAATTTCTTCACGAATTGCATTACGCACTCTACTAGCATAAACTTGTAAAATTTCTTTCTGTGTCAGTGGAGAAGTATACATAGCATTTTGTGGAGCATTTGTAAAAACATCTTTAACCTCATTATTATAAGATGTCAAGAGTTCTAGCAATTCAAGAAAGTTACCCCGATTTTTTGATTTAGAACTTTCATCATGACCTCTAAAAGCGCAAGCCTGAAACGTCAAACCATCTAACAACATCGATGCTGGTTTTGAGGCGTAGACGATTAGCTGCAATTTGTTCTGTTGTTTGCCTATCAAGAGAAGCTCTAATACTTTGAGCTTGATTCTTCAAATTTTCATAATCTCTGACTGCATTATTATGTGGTGAATTTGGATTTTTTCCCATATGAGCCAAAAAAGCACATCAGCTCCTCGTACCTTCTTCCAATTAGTAAAGCCCTCATGAGTGAATGCAGTTGATCCTGCTCCTAAACGTCCACTTGGCTTGCTATTAAAGAGAAAACATGGGAGACAAAAAGCTGCATCTTTAGAAGGTGAATATTCTAACCAATGAAAATCTTTGTACCATGTTGATTGAAAGCGGCGACGATGGTTTGCTGAAATAGAAACAGGATATTCTGAAAGTTTAGGTTGATGCAGTCCCTTCATTATATAAGTTCTCCGAATCTCGTCACGTAGATTAACCGGATAATCATATATTTGCTTACGCAAAGCAGGATCAGATTCTAATTTAGATAAATCTATTGTATCGGTTTCAACTCTAGGAATTTTAGAAGGACGAGTTTCTTCGCAAGTTTCAGGAACAGATGGCAATTTTTGCGGTGTAGTATCCTCTGCAGTGACTTCTTGATTAGATGATGTTGTCCCTTGAACATCTTTCTTTTTAAAGAATGAATCGATTGTTCTTGATTTCATAACTGTGATGATAAAAAAAAAAATTGGTTGACGGCTTGACCTTGATGAATGATGTAGTACGTTACATAAAAAGGAATTTATATAGCCTAGGGTATTGATTTTTTTTTTGGTCATAGGGTATTGAATTGCTATGGGCCGCTTATTTTAATTTATATTTTTTTGCCTATTACGGGCTGCTTAATTTATATTCCTATTTGGGTTTTACATCTTGGGTTTGGGGAATTGGGTGGGGTGGGGGTGGTGGGTGGGGTCGGGGGGCCAAAGTAAAAATTTTACTTTGGGTATAAAGGGGTTTTTAGAATTTTTTTTTTTTCGGGGTCCCCCCCCCCCCCTTAATTCCGCTTTTGGCAATTGGATTGCTCCAGTCATCAAACATCTTCATCAAATCATGCACAATAGAGCTGTTCAAGGGCCGGGCTATCCGTCAAAGCCCGTAAGCCCGCCTGATATTTTAAAGGGCTTGGACAAGAATTTTAAGCCGATTGGATGGGCTTGGACAAAAATATCAAGCCCGTTTATTAAATGGGCCGGGCTTGGGTATAAGAGCAAAAGCCCAAGCCCGGCCCGATTAAGGAAATATGCTTGTTTTTATTTTTTATTTGTTGATATATAATATATATTAAATATAATTTATATGTACGCCGTATTTTAAATAAGAAAAAGATGAATAGTATATGTAGAAAATCTTATTATCAATAAAAATAGTATATTATAGGTAGTATATATCATATTTTATATTTACAATTATATTTATATAATTAATTAATATAATTTAATTCTTAAAATAATTATTTAAAAAATATTAGACGGGCTTTTGGACGGGCCTTGGTCTAAGTATTTGATAAATGGGCTGGGCTTGGACAAAAGTTTGAGACCTGTTTTATTAATGGGCCGGGCTTGGGCAACACTAATGACCTTAATCTCAAGGTTAGGTCCGGCCCAAACCCAACCCGACCCGACCCGACCTTTGAACAGGTCTAATGCACAACTTATTCTTTGGGACCTTCAGGAGTAGATACACCTCCCAAGCATCTTAGCCTATTCTTTACTTCATTTTTAGTGTAAAAAAAACATAGTTGTTCAAATTTCGCTTTTCCATTAGTTCCAAGCAGTAGTGAACCCATTCTGTGGTAGTTGGTACCACTTATCTTGTTAAAAAAAGGTTTACCTCTTTTATCAACTATGGGGTCTATCGTAGCTACCATTGATGTGAATGAGAAGATACTATTGTAAGCAAAGAGGATAATAGGAGTGAAAAAACTTAGAGCAAAGAAACTGAATAACAACAACAAAAAATTATTGCTTCCAATTAATTGGTCAGTTGATGAGGGTTGGACTTCAATATATATATATACTAGATATCGGCCCGCGCTTCGCAGCGGGTTTTTGTTTTTTTATGCATGAGAAATATTAGAATAATTCAATAAAGAGAACATTATAGATTAGTTGGACACATGTGTACCTCTCTCATGTAGAACAATATGCAAATTGTACTATTCGAAATAGACAATAAATTTGTAGGAAAAGTCATTTTAAAGAAAATCTTAAACTGGTCATAAAGAGATGCTTAATAAATACCTTATTTAGAGTGAAAATGGATTGAAAAATGATTTGAATGAAGACCATATTCATATTGCATATTTATATCCAAATATAAATGTCATGAATAGAAAAATTAAATTGTAATGAAAAGTTAAATGTGGCATAATATTCTATTAAGCTTTATTTCCAATTAAATTGTAGTTTTTTTCTTAACTTATTGAAATATCAAATATCTAATGCCACAAAAGTAAATATATGTGTATTAATATTGTTTTCGTTATAGCTAGCTATAGTTACTATTTTTTTTATCAAAAGATCTATTTTTTCCGTTATTCATATATTATGTACATATAATAATATACTGCCAATTAAGAAGTGAAGAGATAGTTGAGGGAGAGAGGGAAGTGAAAAAAGAAAAACCTTATTGAAGAAGGAGAGATGAAAGATGAAGCAAAATACAATGATGTAAAATTATTAGATTAAATAATAACTAAATAATGAATACTCAAATAACTAAAACACACTTTAGAAAGAGCTAAAGTTACCCCTAAAAAAAGAAAAAAATCTAAAATTTTTCTTGAGATATCAATTAGAAATAAGAAAAGAAAGAAGCTTGATCTTTACCTGATCATGTCTCTGAATTTTTCGTCAGTCCTATAATCTTATAAATTTAACAGTGTCATCCATGATCTTTCAGCTCTAGAAAAGCTTATACTATCAATTAACAAAGTCTGAATCCAACAAAAAAAGAAAATGTAATATGACGAGAGACTCGTATACATAAAAATAGTCTCTTACCATGGAACCTCTTAAATGTCATTTTTCCCTATTGTTTGTAATTTCTATTATGTAATTGCCAAACCATTTTGAGTTGAAAATGTGTAAATTAACACTACTATATTTTTTCTAACACAACCAAATATCAAAACATATAATTGTGTAAAGAAAATGTAAAAGCCAAATAAAGAAAATATGAAATATGTGAAATTGATGAACAAAACGATTACCGTGATTTTGGTTAAGAAATTTTTCATGTTGATTTTTTTAAATAAGAAAACAAATTTGAGGAAGATTAGAAGTATGCGAGATTATAAACCGAAGGGAGAGAATGAGAAGATATAAGTCAATTTCTGGTGCAAGTGAAAACGATAGCCAATCTGCCTATATATAGGCCAATGTAACCTCCCAAATATTATGTATATAACCTCCAAATTAATATTAATGGTTTTGTAACTCTCAAATTTAAAATTTCAATAACAGCTATTTCAATTTTAATAACAATAAAAGGGAAAATTAATTGTCACTAATAATAAAATTTAATAGCCAACATTTAATAACATTATAAGAGGCCAAGAGTAATGGTTACTAATGAACAAAGGAAAAATGATTTAGCATTTTAAATTGGAAATTTAATGTCACCTTTAACTCCTCAAAAGGAGTCAAAAATACATAAATATATAGATATAGATATAGATATAGATATAGATATATATAGGCTCTGACGTAAATGTTCATCATATAAAAGAATTGTACAATGAATCAACTTTATTGTGTATTTATGGTTAAATTGTTTTAACCATTCAGTATTTAAATCTTGTTTATTATGAACACAACTCATTTACAAAGGCATTGCACAATAAGCCATTAACTCATTTTTTATACACATTCCAACGGATACCAACAATTAATTTTGTTAAAGGCTCAATTGATAATCATCCTAAATTTGATTTAATGCACAAACAAAAGTTAACTCATTTGTGCCACAATGAATTGAATAATTATATAAAAACATTAACATGGCCCGTGCTTCGCTGGGGATTTTCATACAGGTGTAATTACATTTAAAAATTAATTATTATTTGGATCTAAAGTGTTTGGATACATAAAATTACTTTAAGTGACCTAGAAAGGTATTGAACTATGAGAGAAAGGGGATCTTGAAATAATTTGAAAGGAAACACTCTAATACTTAAGTTAATAAAGACTTGGTGAATATTGAGAAATATAAAGAAAAATAGATTGGATGGGGACTTCTAACTTGTAACTTGTCTGGTTGTCATACATAATTTGGTGAGTCAGATTTGTGGTACTTAGAGCTTTAATTCAATAAGACTGATATTATGTCTTTCAAGTAAGATAAACTATAAGAATGCTTAATGACAATTGATTCAATTTAAAGTTAAAGAAGGAAGTAAAGTAATTCATTCAAAATGTAATGGTATACTCCACTAATTTTTCTCTAATTGATTAATCAACAAATCCCACAAATCAAAACTCTCTAGACCTTGCAACCAAAAGAGAGAAACAAACATAAGGAAAGTAATAACAATTTACACTTTTCACTGTAGTGATTTTTTTTAAAAAAAAAGCTAATATAAAGCAAAAAAATTATGTTTGAAAAAATTTTTAGAGTCACAACTATGTCTTGATGATGATGATGAAGATAAAAATTTTTTTCTAAAGGTTGCTCTCAAACACTAAATTCTTATAGATGTGTATCCTTATTTTCTTGACAATGCAAAATTTTTTCTAAAGGTTGCTCTCAAACACTAAATTCTTATAGATGTGTATCCTTCTTTTCTTGACAATACGATTTTAGTTCCAAAACGTTCCCTAAATCTCTTGATGTTGAAACTCACCATGGATACATGATGCGCCAAGGACTCATCATGGTCTTGAAGAGCACAATGGAGATCATGGAGAGGATGTGCATATGCGGCAAGGAGGTTTGGAGAAGCTTGAAGATGCTAAGGAAGAAGTTTCAAGCTCATCGGAGTTGCCTAAGATGCCATTTGATCCATTGAAGATGCCATTAGGCCCAATGACAAGGGCAAGAGCTAAAAGGTTCAAGGAAGCGTTGTTTGGCCTCATTAGAGTTCATCTTGAAGAATTTAAAGCCATCGGAGATCATTTGAAGCCCATTGGAGATCATCAACAAAGGAATATTTCCATCGATTCCAAGTTGTGCATTCTTCTTGAAATCGATGAGCATTAGGTCATTAGAGTTGTAATTTGGCCATTGTGGGCTTTATTCTATCTTTAATTAGCTTATTTTTAAGTTTGGATGTTATTTGGGTTGGGCCTTTTTGACTAGGTCCAATCCTTGTTTAATTATGTCTTTATTTCCTTTTCCTAGTTGGGTTTGGACTAGTTTTACCCTAGGCCATATATTTGGACGAAAATTAGGTTATTTTTCTAGATCTAGGGCATCACCCTATGCCTATATAAAGGCACCAAACCCCTCTTGTAAACATAAGTTGAGTTGATTAATAAAATTGAGGTTTTTACCCAAATTGATTATCTTAGCTTCTTTGTTCTAGTTTGAGCAAAACTTAGGGTTCTTCTTTCTTGTAGAGTCCTAGCAAACAATTAAGTTGTGTTGCTTGATTGTTTGTGAATCTTGTGTTCTAGAGTTAACAATTGCAGGTCTAATTGGAGACTTTGGGCCGACGAAAGAAGAGGAATCACCTTGTGAAGGTCATCGACATACACATCTAGAAGTTGAGGAAGTTCAAGTCGACTTTGATAGATATTCAAGGCTAGATTTGAATCTAACACAACTAGATTCGTATCAATACAGGTACAAACTTAAGATATATATATATATATATATATATTATTCAACAATACAAAATTATAATAATAAAAAAAAAGAAGTGTCATTACCAAGCATGTAGTTCTTCAGAGCACCCTCTATAACAGGAAAAAGAATTCATTTTTTGTGTGCACCATATGTCTGAAAGCCATCAATAAAAAAGTTAGATATATGTGTTAGCAATTTGAAGAGTAACTCAACATTTCTAGAAAAGAGGAAATTAAGCCATGGTATAAACATATTTAATACTATTTTCAAAAAATTGGAAAGCCAACAAACAAACGAGAGGGAAGACCAAGAAATTAAACTTTGAAGAGAGCAAAAGAAGAGAGAGAAGTTTACAAATAGATCTAAGCCACCTTTATAGAGGAAATTTGCATATAACGGATAATTAATAATTATACCCTATATTAATTCCATTTAATGAAAAACATTTATATCCTATAACGTTAAAAAATCAAACATAATGATTTAAATAGAATTTATAAAACTAAATTAATTCCATTTAATGAAAAACACACACATATATATATATATATTCTATAACGTTACAAAATCAAACATATAATGATTGAAATAGAATTCATAGAATAAAATACCTTTTTTTAGATCAAATAGAATGAAAATGCCTAATATTTAGATTATTGTAATTATTATTATTAAATTGAAAATGTTAAAAAAAATGAATTAAAGTATATAAAATATGATGATGAAAAATTAGGTAAATTAATGCCCCCATTAACTCCCCAAAGGGAGCCAAGAATATATATATATATATATGATATATATATATATATAAAGCTACAAAGAAAATATTATAAAAAAGCTTAAGTAGAATTTTGACCCAACGAAAATTTTTTCTGGCTAAGCCGCTGCTAACACTTGTAATGATATAGTTAAAAGTGAATTACATCCACTTGTAATGATATAGTTAAAAGTGAATTACATCTAGATAGGAGTGAGGAGTATAAGAATCTGAAACAAATTATTAAATTATATATCTATTTGAGGCAACTATTCTCATCCAAATAATCCATTAGTGCATGGCTTTAAAATGTTGATCTTACAAATTAGCCAGAATATTACATGTGAAACTATTTAATTTTTCTATTCTTTTCCTTCTTGGGCGATGAATAGTATAGTAGTTCTTGTCTTCTTGACCTTTCTTTCTTCTTTTTTTTTTCTTTTTTTGTTTCTATTTCAACAGAACTATTTAAATATCACTCCACATTCACTGCAAAAATCATCCTCACAGAATACAGACCCCCAGACCATGTTAGAGCCCCAAAGTTATAGCCAGTAGAAGCATCCCTGCCATCAAATAACACTTTGAAAGGAACCCTCCTCTCATTCTCCACAAAAGTAATCTTTTTGGGAAAAACTTTGACTTTCAATCCCAACGGAGCGTGCACTGTCGCAGTATATGTAACATTTTGGGGTCCAACATTTGTAACTCTTCTTTTAATGGTTCGGAAACCTCTGGTTTTGCTTAGTGTACTAATAGAGATTGATGGATAATTGATGTTGGAGATAAGGTGGGCAGAGGACTTTTTTGGGCATTTGAAGTTTTTCTTGGACATGGATCGGATTTTCTTGTCTGGGGAGCCATTATAACAGAGAAAGTTAAGATAATCTTGTGTTGTTGTTTCGAAGACAAATCCAGGATCAAGAGCTTTGAGTGGGCTTATTTCTCCAACTCCCATCTGATGTGGAATGGCAAAGGAACCTGAACTGTTTGTTAATGGTTGCCCCATATTGTCATACACCGTCGCTGCATTCAAAACAAGAAAAGTTGAGTGGGCTTATTCTTCTGCTTTTATCATTCCATGACTCGATTCACATGTAGATGGACAAGAAACTTTTTAGTACTCAATGCAGCAGAATTATCTAAAGATTTGATTGATTTTGAGACTTTTCCTCGTAGGTCACTTATTTATGGGTATAATGACCATTTTCCCCGCTAAACTTTCACAATATGGACATTTCCCCTTAATTTTTAATTTGGAATTTTCACCCCTAAACTATCAAAATTGGGACAATTTCGTGGTCGTAAAAAATTGCTAATGTAGCCTAAAAATTGCTAATGTGGCATGATGCAACATAATGCCACGTCAACACTTCTTGGGGTGAAATTATCCTGATTTTGATAGTTTAAGGGTGAAAATTCCAAATTAAAAATTCAAGTGTAAATTATTCGATTTTTGATAATTTAAAGACTGAAAGTTCCAAATAAAAAAGTTAAAAATCCCTTTTGGTAAAATTTAAGGGGAAAATGGGGCATCATGCCCTTATTTAGGACGATTTTCTAATCTTCAAAAAATCATTCAATTCCACTATACAATTAACCTTTGAAAACCCCTAAGTTTGATGTTTTCCTATATTAGTAATTGGCTTATTAGTTTTTTTGTCCCCTACACTATTGCGTCAAGGATATTTTGCCTCTTGAACTTCAAGTCAGGACATTTTGCCCCATAAACTACAAAATTCAGGACATACTGCCCCTGAACTTTCTAAATTCATGACAATTTACTAAATTGTCTCGATTTTAATTTAGGGCGCGGGGCAAATTGTCCTTGGACGAATAATTCAGGGGAAAAAGGCTAATAAGCCATTAGTAATTAAAAACTTGATCAGAAGTTTCAACAATTTACCTGTTGTCATGAGAGATGATCTAATCATGGAAGGAGTCCATTGAGGATGAACTGATTTTATAAATGCTGAGGCCCCTGACACATGTGGACAGGCCATTGATGTTCCAGATTTTATGGCATAGTGAAAGGGCTTCTCATCAACCATAGCATTCCCTTGTTCAAGTTTTGGAATGACTGCACCTAAAATGGCTACTCCTGGAGCCATTATATCTGGCTGAAAGGTAATTAAATCAACCTCAGTTTAGAAACTTGAAAGCACTAGCATAGAGATTTTATTTTTAAAAGAAACTAATAAGATTATAGAAAAAAGACCTTAAGAATATTTTCTGATAGCACACCGGGACCTCTTGATGAAAAATATGCCACCACCGGTGCCGGTCTATATCTTGGAATATCAGTTGTAGGAAGGATGGTTGCAGTTGGATTCCTACAAAAAGAAAGAAAGAAAAAAAAAGAGCATCAATATGTGTGCTTTTCTGCAGGAATATTTTGTTCGTATGGTTTTCGAGTTTTCACTATGTTTATATAGAACTGCCAAAATCAAGGCGGAGTTGGAATTAGTACATTGATTAATAGAAATTATTAAGGTCTTACTTGTTAGAATTGATGTACTTAAGGATCTTATATCCTATAGCACTTTCAACTTCAGTGAAGGGGAAAGGTCCTGAATCATATGGAGCTCCTTTTCCATTTTGATTGATCAAAATCATTCCTTTTGCTTGAGCATCTTCTGCTACTAATTTCTTGATTTCCCTTGAAACGAATGGGAAACCATCGAAACAAACAATGATCTTCCCCTTAACCTTTTCCGGATCTAACGATCCAGGATAACAACTCCTGCATGCATGCAGTTAATATTCAAAGGGTTTTTTTTTATTTATTTATTTTTTTGTGCGTATGTAGAAAATGTAATTTTGATATACAATTATACCTGGCTTCTGATATGGGGCTGAACTTAGAAGCAATGTTCTTTCCATATGCAAGAGGATAAGTCTCCAAGCGGGTGAGATTTGAGAAATTGATGGCAGACCCCTATATCAGCATATATATATATGTATATAAGAAACAACATTAATATTGAGTTCAATTCTTACATGTACAGAATTAAATTATGATGTATACATAAAAATTAATTTGTCTTACTTGAAAGGTTCTTCCATTTCCTAAAAGCAATGTAGACTGGAAATCCCTATCAATATTAGAAGCTGCAACAGTGAAAATCCAAGGTGCTGCATTGATAATAGTGAAAGGATCAGGGCCTTCATTGCCCCCTGAGCAAGCAACCATGACTCCCATTTCTTGGGCATGGAAAGCTCCAATAGCAATGGGGTCTTTGAGGTAATCAGACTGCAAAACAGAGCTCATCCCAATGGAAATGGAGATAATGTCAACACCATCCTTAATAGCGTCGTCGATCGCCTTCAACGTGGTGGAACTGGGACATCCATCTTCAGAACATGCCTTGTACATTGCAATTCTGGCATAAGGGTAACCACCCCTGGCAGTCCCTTGAGCCAACCCATTGTAACTTGCATTGCTCACTTGCCCACCACCTGCAATTGATGCAGTGTGAGTCCCATGCCCTAAACTATCCCTTGGAGACTTCACCACATTCATTTCTTTGCTATAGTTACTTTTGGGTGTGTGTTGGACAATATTGTAGTACCTTGCTCCAATCAACTTCCTACAATTATTCAACATAATTAATTACACAATTAAAACTTAATTGTTAACTTTTTGTGGATAAAAATCTTCTCCCCCCATTTTTTGTGCCCCACGGTGCCCCATCCACCAAATAATGACACGTGTCCTTTTTCAGTTTTTAATATTATTCCTTGTTTGCTTGGTTAAATTAAATTTTATATTTTCATTCTAAAACTATATGGGGAATGTATTAAAATTTAGGACTAACCCTTATATATAAGTATTTGTTGTTAATTTGGGGCTAAACCTGGTTTTAATTGGGATTTTAATATTTGTTAAAAATCGAAAACAAACAAGGTATAATACTAGGGACACATGGCATAATTTGGTGGATGGGACACAATGGAGCACCAAAAATGGGGGGAGAGGATTTTAATTTACTTTTTGTATATGTTTCATTAATGTTAATGCAATTTTTCTTATAATTTCAAACCTAAAACATATGCATGGGTGACCTGTTACAGTTTGACTTTTTGAAGTCTGGTCCCTCCATGCAAACTCCTTTCCATCTTGCTGGTATTTCTCCCATTCCTTCATCTCTGAAACTTGGAGACTCAGGCCAAATGCCTGCAAAGAAGATCTATTTCATTAACAAGCCATATAATAATAAGTCACCTTTCAACCTTTTGGAATTCAAATTATAAGACTTTAATTTTCATTTTGAATCCACTGTTGCTCTTGACTAAACTTAGAATCTGAGAATCATAAAAAAATTGAGTACAACATTAATTTTAAGTCTATCAATCTCAAGAAATGTCAAGAATTGAAGACTAGTTTTGGAATAATCTGTCTATAAAAGGGGCAAACTGAGTCAAAAAGTTTGAAGCTTAGCTAGCAACATTCAATTCATGGTATCCAATCGACATGGCAGTTGTAGGGATGTTAATTATTAAAACAATGATATTGATATGTGCTAAGTTGAAGTACTATTCACAGTTGATGATATTTTTTTTTGGTACCAACAGTTAATGATTTATGGATTAGAGACCCACTCCTACAAAAATCACTTCCTTTTTTCTTCCCTCTACTTTTTGGCCATATGTGTAACATCCTAAAGATAAGGATCTTTAACATTATTGGACCCTCCAAAGTTTTGGTTTTTTATTCATGTTGAGTTTATAATATATATATATATATATATAAATCATATATTCCACACATGCGTACTTTTCATTTTCATAAATTTTGATTAATTAATCATCAAAATCTGGTCATTTAATTTGCAGAGATTTGAAATAATTAATCTCATTGAATGGACAAAAAAAACTTAAATTATTATTATGGTTATCTTCAATAATGAAGGAAGGTTATCAATTTTCTTATTTGAATTTACTAAAAAAACTACAGGGCTAATAAGAACGAAAGTTAAACATTAATCAATTAAGAAGGTTATCGATCTCTGATGAAAAAAAAATAAGATTATCCATTTCCTCATCAAATGTTCATTAAAAAGCTATTTAAGTTATCAAAGGTTTTTTAATGTTATCAATAAATTCAGTAATTAACCTTATACTGTTAGTAATTTTAGTAGCCTTTTATCAATAATGGCATTTGCCAACGTTCTACTTTAAGGTTGTTAAAAAAGTTATAAAGGTTATAAAAATATTTATAGTATAAGGCAATTTAGTAACCTAACATCTTTAATAAATTTAGTAGCATTTTATCAATTTAATGAGGAGTATAATTTTCATATCTAAGATTAGTAAAAAAAGTTATGAAGATTATAAAAAAAAATAATAAGAAGCTATAGTCCTATCAACAAATTTAGTAACCTTATGTTTTTATTACTTTTAATAATTTTCGTCAACTATGAATGTTATTAATCTTGTTGTCAAAAAAAAAAGAATGTTATTAATCTTGTAATCTAAAATTACTAAAAAATTATAAAAGGTATTAAAATAGCTATAATGCTCTCTACAAACCTAATTGTGCTCTTGGATGATTTTAGTAACTTTTTATATATAAAAAAAAGGTTATGAATTTTCTTACTTAAAATTATTTAAGATTATATCAAAATAACTATAATGTTCACTATCAAATAAGTTTTGAATGCTACTACTATATAATTCTAACTTGTACAAAAAAAAATCCCATTAAAATCACTTAATTCTAATTAATCCATAATGGGGAGGGAATAATAAATACTTTTAAGGTTGTTTCCTTCCTCTTTTCATCTTATTTTCTTTCTCTTCTAAACCCTTTTTGGAAGAACTTCTCACCAATATTCATGATACGTAGGAAAATTTATTGGTTTAAAGATTGAAACTTATCTAAAATTTCAAACTATGAAGCTCTTGAAATGGATGAGAATCAGCTTTTTATTTTTAATCGAATGCAGCAAGTATCGTTTTTGGAATATAGAAAACTCGATTTTTCTTTCTTCTTCTATTTTTGGATTTCATATTCTTTTTCAAAATTAATTCGTTTTCACCTCAAATTAAATCTTTCGAAATTTTTTAACATCAATTAAGGCAAAGTTGTAAAGAAACTTAATTACAATATTTTTTCTTGATTTTATGTTACATCTATTGCATTTTATTATTACTTTTATGTTTAATTAGATAACTTTAGTTAGAATTAATCCAGTGTTGTTACATAGATAGTATTATTAATCAAATATCAAGTGACATGTTCTTTATTAGATGCATAAAAAAAGACGTTTTCGAACCGAGGTTTATCGAG
>AWUE01023983.1:0-32923 GCA_001974825.2 Corchorus olitorius
CATTCCTCGTGCCTTGTTTCTTGTTTACTAACCCACTAATTGGATGTGACTTGATTTCTGATTTATTAAAATACTTTTATTATTTCGGTTTTGACGATTCCGCATCTACTCTGATTTGAAAGGTTCAGTATTTTAAATTTATACTCAATTCATGTTTTCCATGTTTTTGATCTGGTATTGACGCTTCGTGTTGCTTTGGAGTGCGTGATCGGCCGGCACGTGTTTCAAGGTGACACGGCGGTTGTCCGTGTTCGACTTCCGGGTCGGGGCGTGACACCCCATGTTATTTATGACCTTTGATTAGTATAAATTAAAGTTTTAATAATTTTTACTTTCTTAACTCATTACTTATTTTGTCTTAATCTTTTTCATTGTTAACATTAAAGATGTATTGGGAGGATCGCATCTATTGGCCCTACGGACACCAAAATTGCAAATGGAATATTTGTTAACACCCTCGAGATTGATCTTGAAGACTCCGAGTAATGCGTACAAATCTTTCTTAAATTAAGGTTTTTTATTCCTATTTCTGATGTGTTTGTCTTATATATTTTTTTTAAATTTATAGGTTGATAAATTCTTAATTATTTTTTTAGGTACACGACATTATGGGATAAATATGTATATATATTTCTTAAGGAAATGAAGTTCAGATTTGAAAGTAAAAATTAAAATCATCCTTGTCACTTCCACAATTGTGAAGTCTTTTAAGGGTCCATATAATTAATTTAAATTTGGTCTTTGTTTTAAAACAATACTCCTTACTCTATTTAATTATACTAGTCCTCACTTTCACGTGCGTTAGACGTGATCCAATATGTTTAAATTAAATAAAAATTAAAATCTTAAGCATGCTACTAATTTTTTCCTAAAGAATCGCTAGCAAAATTTGACCCGAGCGCGGGTATCCGACCCGATCGCCTGAAACCAAACTTGATCCAACCTTATTTGACCAAAAAATCCACCCAATCTGAAACTGAAATGACCCGAATCCTCAATGATTCGAACATGAAAGGACCCGGACTCAAAATTACCCGAACCCGATCAAGCCCGAAAGATTAACCCGAAATTACCCGAATTGGAATTAATCACATTTAAATGAGCCGAATCCGAAAAGACCTGAACTCGAAAATCCGAAGCTCAAACCTGAAATTATCTGAAGCACAACACCAAAAAAAGACTTGAACCAAAATTGAACCGAATCCAAATGACCCGACATTTGAGCGATCCAAATCCAACCCAACCTCAAACCGAAAATTAATCGAACCCGTAACCCTAAATTTCCGTAACCCGAAACTGACCTAACCCAAATAAACGAACCCAAATCCAACCCGATCCGCCCATTTGTAGGGTTTTACTATCAAAGGAACAAAATGAATTATTCCACACAAAGAAAAATATTAACAAAGTAAAATAGCAAATTTAAACCCACAGCAAAGGTTATATTTATCTAGCAATAATAATAATTAAAATTAATTGTAAGTCAAATTAAATGATTGCACATTAGGGAAATAATAAATTTTAATCACAATACATTAAACTATTAAATAGAAATTAAATGAAAATATAGTTTTTAGTAGAATAAAACTGTATATTAAAAAAATTTAACATATCCAAGTTTTTAATGAAAAATAGTAAAATGGTAGAAATAAACTTTTAAATTAAAATGGTAAAAAAATAATTATAAAAATATTAAATTTAATTAAATGAAAATAGAGTTTTTAGTAGAATAAAACTGTTTATTAAAAAATTTTAATATATCCTAGTTCTTAATGAAAAATAGTAAAATGGTAAAAACAAAGTAATTATAAAGATATTAGATTTAATTAAATAAAAATAGAGTTTTTAGTAGAATAAAACTATAATAGTTTAAGTAATGGAATTTAAGAAATATATTAAAAAAATAATGGTATAATCGTTAATTCAAAAATTTTATAAAACTCGTACTTTTATATATAGTATAGAGTTAGATTTACTAAAACAATACATTCAAATTATATTTAATTCTGTTTTTTAACGTAAAAAAAAACTATTTCAATAATAGTAAAATTTTTAAAAGATTTAAAAATTTAATAATAGTAAAATTTTAATTACCATGTCAAATTAGGCTTAAGGCTTGAAATCTATGTATAAAAACATGAGTCGGGGTAGATCTAGTTTCAAAGTGTAAATTTTCATAGATTTTAAAAATGAAAACAAAGAATTATACAAGCTTTGGTCAAACAACTAAGATATGGACCCCTAGCTACTATCTAAAAGCTAAGCTAGTAGCCACGTATATGTAGTTCAATTATTTGGTAGACCCTACTAATACTTATATGAGTTATTAAATCATCAACAATCAAAGTAAGAAATTAAATTTAATCAAAGTAAGAAGATGGATCAGCTAAACAGTAGTAATAAATAATTAAACATACCTCCATCAATCATCCCAACTATGACATCATAGGTGGATTTATGGTGATGATGGGTCAACTTGAAGTTTGGGTTTGAATATGATGTTCCCTCTATGAAATCCCAAGAACGTGTTGTGTGGAGTTGAAGAACTGAATCAGGGAACACTGATACGATTCCATCCCTTCCTGCTCTCACCAAATTATATACGTTAACACACCTTTTTCTACCACAATTCTCAACTTTTCAATTTTCTTTTTTAAATCTTCAAGGTGACTTTCATCAAGTAAATGTATTATATATAAAAAAAATAACTTAGCAATTGAAATATTAATGAGACACAAAATTTGATAGACCAACCACTTCAATGTCAAAAACTATACATCCATATACATTTATGATTGGGAGAGATTACAAGTATTCATAATTTCTATCTCAAAAAAAAGTATTCATAATTTGTACTCAAGAATAGTAATTGATACAAATATAATGGATATTTAGGTGTTTGGATACAAGAATATATTTTTTAGTTGTTTGGAGATATGCAAATTTAAGGTAAAAAATTGTAAGTACTATTCTTAAGTGCAAGTCATGAGTACTTATAGCTTTCCCTTTATGGTTTATTAAATCTTATTTCATAATTTGGCAGTTGATCACCTACAATTAAAACAAACTTGTTAAACTATTTGTTTCGAGGTAAGAGTGAAAAGTTCAAATTTTGCCATTAACTATGTAGTCTCGTGATAAAATACTGGACTTTTAATCCCAATGATTAGGACTTGAACCTTAGAGAGCAACGTCCGAGATTTAAGGGAGACATGTTTATATATATATATATATATATATATATATTAATTATATATTCAGGTATTTGTGTTGTATGTATGTATAGATATGTGCATATCTAAATAAATAAATATAAAAAAAATGTAATAATAAGAAAAGTTTATAGGAAGAATATAATATATATGCAGCCAGAGGCCAGAATACACAAGTGACAGGTGTATGACTAAAAAGCAAAGAGGAAAAGGAAAAGGGCAGACTTACTAGACAACTCAGAAGCTTCATTCTGTGTAAGCATTGCAGAGAAACCTCTAAAAGCATGATGGTAATGATGAATGAGACACATTCTTTCCCTCTCTTGCCTGCAAATTAATCATAATCATAAACAAATCAAAATACTCCAGATGATCCAATCCAACAGTAATATAAGGAAAACAATCAAATTAACAACCTTGGAATTACTGTGGACAGTAATTGCAGATGATCTGATTCTGCTTCTTCAACATTTCCTCCATTTGAACTTCCCATATATACAATGTAATGCTGCCAAGACAGGGATAAGTTACAAATTAAACAAAAGCATTTTTCTTTTCTTGGAATTCTAATCATTATCCATTCCAATGATCAGAGACATACCTTTGGGATTTGTTTTGATGAAACTGATGAACAAGAGATGAGAAGAAGACATGGAAGCAAAAGAGAAAGGATTTGCAGAGGATAAGGAGAAGCCATTACTGATAAGTAATGATGATGGTCTGGATTTGCAAGGGAATTTATAGGAAATTAAAGGTTAGTTTGATGAGAGCATTTTTGTTTTTCAGACATGGAAACTTGAGCTATGAGGAAAGCATCTTTGATCATTCTTGAGTTTGGGTTGTTATAAATAAGTGATTACTTTTTCATTGGGGAAAAAACAAGATCAAAGTTTGGCAAGGTAATAAACAGACAGATTTCTTTTAATGACAGTAAAAAACAGAGGCTATGGAAGGTTTGAGGTTGAAGCAACCTCTACTAAATTGTATGGAATTTATAAATTTGAAGGAAGCAACAACTGGATATGAATCATAAATCTACCCCTATCATATCGTTATTTAGAATATGATTTGATTTTTTTTTCTTAAATCTGGGATTGAATCTTTTATTTTGTTATATTTAGAATGATGTGAACCTATCATGTTCAACTTGAGAATTAATGACAAAAATTTGACAATTCCATTGAATACAAAATCTAAGGATTATTATACTTTTTGGCCCTCCAACTTGGCGAAATGTGTCATATTAGCCCTCGAACTTTATTTTCGACTAAATAAGCCCTCGAATTTGGCAGTTTCGGTCAAATTACCCCTTTTCTAACAAGAGGTTAACAGAGATGTTAGGGTCAGTAATACGGCATATCATGTGGGTCCCACATCCATGTTAAATTTTACGTAAGCGACCAAAACTCAGTTAAGTGGGTGCCACTGTCACGTAGAATTTACACATGGCATACCATAACAACGACTGATAAGTGCAATAATTTACACTATTTAGACCTCATTTAGATTATATCTTGAGCATTATTATTACAATTTCTATTGCTTTTTATGATATATTCTCACATTTTGTGTTTTGAGCTTATAGTTTAGTTTGGAGTAATTTTAGGGAGAAAATCATAACTTTCAATCCGGAGATCCGTTTGAGGCAATTCAAGTACCCGTGGAAAAGAGAATTCAAGGCTCTACAACTTTCATTTAGGACTCGGAAGTTAATTTGGACTTGAAGAGAGTGAAAACGATGAAGGAAGTTGAAGACTTGGGGAAATCCTGATGGAGTCCAACTGGGAGCCCGATTACCCCTCAACTGGGAGCCCGATTACCCCTCAACTGGGGGCCCGATTGAAACCTCCAAATTGCGATAACTCACTGTCCTAACCGGGAGCCCACTTGACCCCCAACCGGGCCCCCGGTTGTGCCTGACGGAAATTCTTGTTATTTTTCCCTATTTTCCAATTTTGCCCCTGATTACTCCAAACTAGTTTAGGACTTTTTGTATCCCTATAAATACAGACTTTTAGGATTATTTTTGAATACCTTTGGCTCATCAAAACTATTTCCTTGTTGGAGAGAAGATTTCCTTGGAGATCCATTCTAAGATTTCTTTTCTCTATTCTTTTATGTATATGTTCTTTAATAAATTATTCTTGTGTTTTTATTCATGAGCATGAGTAGCTAAATCCCTAATTAGGGTTAAGGTGTAGCCAATTGGGATTAATACTTGATTTTATGTTTTGAATTGATCTTTTCAAGTTGGATTTGTTTTTCTTGTTCTTCATACAAATTATATGTCTGGCCATCATATTGTTTATCCTAGGGATTGTGTCATGTACTGAAGGGTGAAGCATAATCTGCGCACTAGGAAAACAAACAGGTTAGACTGGATCAGACATGAATCTTAGGCTAATTTGATAGATTATTGATTACTTGTTCTTAATGAATCTAGTTAATTAGGTTTACATCGACAGATAATAAATTTGATTAATTAGATATTCCTGTGGAGACTTGACGGAGCACATAGGTAATTTAGAGTAATCCTATTTCAACTTTGCATCAATTCAATTCATAGGTTAATTATTGATTTCCCAATTAGGTGAAACCTGAAGGCCTAAGCCTTTTAATTATTGTTTTTACATCTTGTTCAATTCTCTGCTTTTATAATTTCATTGTTTTTATTTTAAATTGCTTTGATCACTCTCAATTTTCCTTCTTTGATAGAATTAATTACAATAGAAATTCTTTGTCTCCTGTGGATTCGACTCTTGGAATACTCTAGGATTTTATTACTTCAACTGACTCTGTGCACTTGCAGATTTAGTACATCAACGAACCAACCCAGTCAAGTGGGTCCTATTGCCATGAGGAATTTCCCTATTGCATGCCACATCAGCGATCCTAAATTTGGCCAAAATTGGCAAATTCGAGGATTTATTTGGCCGAAAATAAAGTTCGAGGGTTAATATGACTCATTTCACCAAGTTGGAGGGTCAAAAAAGTACATTAAACCCAAAATTTAAAGATGCTCGAAGAAGAACAAAAGACTAAACAAATCAATGTGGATGCGATGACAAGCTTAAATTAAGCTTAATACATATATTATTTCACCGTGACAGTGAGCACCTTGCTGCTTTTTTATCAACTAGTTTTCATTTCTACGTGCGTTGCACGTGACCCATTGTTTTTAAATTAAAATTCATTATAAGTAAAGCGGCCAAAACTTGATCCAAACACGATAACTCATCCAATTGATTGAACCTGATTTGACCAGAAAAAGTAAATGACCCGAACCCGTCCTATCCAAACCCGACAAACCCGTAACCCGAATGATCCAAGAATTTTATAAACTAAAATTATGCTTTATTCAATAAAATCCACATTGTTATAATTTTAACCATTCTGAATTATTATTTATTGAATAAAATTTATATCATTGTTATAATTTTATTAAATTTACTAAACTCTATTACATGAACAATAATTATATCAATATAAGTACTAAATCAATTATATGAATAATTTATGATAAATTTATAATTAGTAATTTGTTTTTTTACATAATGAAATAATAATAATAATTAATTAGTAATTTCTTGACAATTTTTTCTATTAGGTTTTACGCTACCGTACTAATAATCTCACCGGTAAGGGTTGTAATTTTATTTTCATTTTTATGGATACTTATATTATTAATTAATTTATAATTTTAATTGATGCAATGAAAGAACATAAATTTGGATATTATATAATCAATATTTATTTGAACACATACCCCCACTTCATAATTAATTATGTATTTAATTTTCAAAATTAATATACAAATAGACACATGTCAACTCTTTAACCCCGTATATGCATTTTGCTAAACTTCATCGATAGTCGATTGTAATATAAATTGAATAATAAAGATATTAAATAAATCTAAGAATTAAACATTAAAAATTTCGAGGCTGACCTAATTGATCCGAGCCCTAGACTCGGAAAACCCAAAACCCGAATGACCAGAGGCCAAAATCCGGACCCGCCTTATTCTAGACCCAGCAAACCCGAGACCCGAATGACATGGACCAAAATGAGCCGAAATCCGAATGATCCAAGAAAATTATCTGACTCATTTGAGTTAAACTCTGATGACCCAAACCCGAAACCCGTCCAACCCGTCCAACCCGTCCAACCCGTCCGATTGACTCTAACCTTATAAGTCAAAAGAAACAATTGCATGTTACTCTTCTTTTTATTTTTAAAAACTTTAAATTCTTGTCATACACTCCAATACATTAAACTACCAATACACACTCTAAAAATAGAAAAAGGTCAATCACAATAATTAAATTTTCAAAAAAAATTTAACTTAATTAGTTTTAAAAAATATAAATAATTAATGATTAGGAAATTTATTTTAACTTTTAAACTTGATAATAATATTGATAATAATATTTCTTTTATTGAAAATTAAAATGGTAAAAATAAAATAGGTATAAGGATATTAGATTTAATTAAATAAAATAAATTTTTTAGTTAAGTAAAACTATAAAAGTAAAATAGTAATATGGTAAATATATCTAATATATCTAAACTTTTTAATTAAATTAGTAATATGGTAAAAATAAAATAGGTATAAGGATATTAGATTTAATTAAATAAATATAGAGTATTTAGTTAAGTAAAACTATAAATGTAAAATAGTAAAATAGTAAATATAAAATAGTTATAAGGATATTAGATTTAATTAAATAAAAATAGAGTTTTTAGTTGACTAAAACTATAAAAGTTTAAACAATGACATTTAAGAAATATATTCAAAAAATAAGGGTATAAAGGGCGATTCAAAAGTTTTACAAGAACTCGTACTTTTATATACTAGTTTTCACTTCCACGTGCGGTGCACGTGACCAATTGTGTTTAAATTAAAAGAAAATTAAACTAATAATTGAAATTAATTATAAGTAAAACTGTAGAACCCGTTCCAACCTTGATAACCCATTCCAACCCGACCGAACCCGATTTGACCAGAGAAATTAAACAACTCGAATCTGTCCTATCCAGACCCGATAAACTTGTAACCCGAATAACCCGAAAAGATAACCCGATGATCCAAGAATATTATACACTAAAATTATGTTTTATTCTATAAAATACACATTGTTATAATTTTAACCATTTTAAATAAATTTAAGAATTAAACATTTAAAAATTTAAGGCTCACCCAATTGATCCGAGTCCTAAACCTGAAAAATCCAAAGCCCGAATGACCCAAAACCCGAGTAACCTGAGGCCAAAACCCGAACCTGCATGACCCTAAATCTAGCAGACCCGAGACCCGAATGACCTGAATCCAGATGAGTCGAAACCTGAATGATCTGAGAAAATTACCTCACCCATATGACATGGACCCAGATGAGTATGACCCGAAACCCGTCCAACCCGCCCAATTGACTACTCTAACCTTTTTTTTTTTTTGCGTCAACCCTCTAACTTTATAAGTCAAAGGAAATAATTGCATGTTACTCTTCTTTTTATTTTTAAAAACTTTAAATTCTTGTTATACACTCCAATATATTAAACTATCAATACACACTCCAAAAATTGAAAAAGTCAATCACAATAATTAAATTTTAAATAAATTTTTAACTTAATTAGTTTAAAAAATGATGAATAATTAATGATTAGGTAAATTATTTTAACTTTTAAACTTTATAATAAGATTTTTGTTAGTTTATATTATAATTGAAAAAAATCTCAAATTTTTAAAAATTAAAATGGTAAATTAAAATATTTATAAAAATATTGAATTTAATTAATTAAAAATAGAGTTTTTAGTAGAATAATTGTAAAAGTCTATTTCTTAAAAAAGCTGTAAAATTTAAATAATGTCATTTAAGAAATATATTTTAAAAATTCTAATATATCTAAGTTTTTTTAATTAAATTAGTAAATTGATAAAAATAAAATAGTTATAAGGATATTAGATTTAATTAAATAAAAATAGAGTTTTTAGTTTTTTTTGTCAAAAAATAGAGTTTTTAGTTGAGTAAAACTATAAAAATATATTTAAAAAATTCTAATATATATAATTTTTTTAATTAAAATAGTAAAATGGTAAAAATAAATGTTATAAGGATATTATATTTAATTAAATAAAAATAGAGTTTTTAGTTGAGTAAAACTATAAAAGTCTAAACAATGGCATTTAAGAAATATATTCGAAAAATAAGGATATAATGGGCGATTCAAAAGTTTTACAAGAGTATGTACTTTTAATATAGTATAGATAGATAGTATAGATATAGATAAAATTCTTCTTCATCCAAAAAGAAAAATATTTTTTGACACAAAATAAAACTCTAATTTGACACAAAATACCCCTGAACTTAATTTTCAATAAGGGACAAAAAAATGTTTTAAAATCAATTGAGGGCATATAATAAATGAAATGGATTAGTTATTTTATGGAAAAAGGAAACAAGAATAACTATTTTACCTTTTTTAAAAATATCTTACTTACTAATCAAGAGTAGCTACTGGCTAGTACAAAGTAAGATAAGAAATGGAACTATTGTATGAAAATGAATCAAATAGGAAATTAAGGCTAGTAGAATTTTTTTTTTCTTGGCCAATAAGGCTAGTAGGATGAAAACTTTTTTTTTATGTTCATTCTCTAATTTGTCATGGAAATCAGGTAGTATACTCAATGAAGATAAATGCACTGTCTAGAAAATGAAAATAGAGTGAAAATTTTGAACTTTTTATAATTTTGAGATTTTTACTCCATTTTCATTTTCATTTTCATTTTTTTAAAAAATGGATTCATCTTATATGTTGAATTGGTTGTCTTTTTTGGTTAGAGAATAACTGTGGACTTAGAATAGAAGCAATCCAGTCTATAGTACGAAGGAGATTTGTCCTAAGTATGCCCTTCTTTGCCATGTGAAACAGTTCTCTTCCTTTATATATCTTTCTGTTTTTCACAATTAAGCTTCTTATCTGTAATCGTTTCACTACCGTTTGATCATTTCATCACTGTTTTGGAACCAAACGGAGCTTAAGTGTAAACTCCGTTTCAATCATTGCTCTAATAATCTCATCTGTACAGTACCTAATCTAATTTGTACAGTGTAATCTTATCTGTACAGTTACTAAACAGTGTCAATCACACCGCTACCGTACCGTTCTACTAAACGTACCTTTTGTCTACAAGCTTTACGTTTTCGGAATTTTTATCTTTTTGAATAGATCCATCTCTCTGTCATTTCTTTATTTTTCATGGGTGAGTTTATGGGTTGTTACTAGACTAGTCGTATAGTTAATTAACGGATACCAAAGGGATGGTAAAAAACAAAATGAAGATTGTTCTTAATACGTATTCTAAAGAAAAACGTTGCATGGAATCTACTAATTCTCATCACTTCTTTGAACTTCCATTACTTTTTGAGTTTTGACATTGGATGTGTTTTACACAGCTGAGCTGAGTGAAAGCACGTGAAGTTTTAAAAAAAATGACAAAACCATATTGTGATTTTCAAAGAAGCCCAATAAAATGTGGTTTTCAAAGAAGCACAAAAGAATATGAAATGGCAATTGTGGAAGGACCAATAATAAAATCTTAAATCCACCAAAAAATGTTAAAAAAAAATAAATAAAAAATAGTAATAAAGGAGTAGTTTGTTCTACCCATCCCTTAATAATAGACCTGGCAATTTTTGATACGACACGTTTGTACGACACGGAACGATACGGGTTTTATCGTATATGTGTTTGGCCTTAACGTGTGTCGTGTTTAATCGTGTCAGCACGATTAAGGGAAAACGTGTTTCGTGTCATAATCGTATAAAACACGGCTAAAACGATGTGTCACACGGATAACACGTTTAGTTAGTCGTGTTATCCGTGTCAACACGTTTAACTGCTAACACGATAACACGTTTAGTTTATTTAAAGTAAAATACCATTTTGACCTTATGAAAAATAATAGGGAAATCATTAATATTCTGTAATTTTATAAAAGTTTTAGGGATATTTTTGGTAATTCTAACCTAGTATATAAGGAAACTACTAACCCTAACTATCCTCAACCCATTTTTTTTCTATTCCGCCTCCTCTCTTCGTCTCCTCTTCTCTCTTTTCTTTTTCCCCCTTTTGCAAACCCTAGATTGAAAATTTCACTTTCAACCATAAATCCCCAATTTTTCTTACTTCTGCAGTTCTGCTCCCCTTCTTAGTTTCTCCCTTCTTTTATTCCCTTCGATCTGTTCTTAACAAAGGTATGTATGTGTTTATTTATTTATTTATCATCTTCTTTTTTTGTTGAGTCAACTTGGATTGCAGCGGATTTTGCACTAATTTTTGTGGTTTCTGAAGTTATTCGGAAACATGTTAATCTCATTGTTAATTTTTTTAAAAAAAAAACACCAACTTTTTACCTGACATGGAAGCCTCACTATCAGCAACCTGCAGCATGTATTTTTTCTTGGACAGTTTTCTGCTTTTCAAAACAGGGAATATGTGTTGGGTTTTCTGTTTGGTTACTTAGAAAGTGAATTAAAAATGGAAATTACTGAAATTGTTAAGGAAATGCTAATAGTTATGGCGCGGCAAGTTTTGTGGAGTTTGAAAAGTTGCAATTTTGGCGATAAATATCCACCTACTAATGATACTCTGTTGTTTGCTTAGTAACTGTTTGATGCAAAGCTTATATCTTTCTTGACCTTTATAAAAATTATAAGTAGGATAGTTAGTTTATATAAGTTGTCAGCTTGAAGTAACTTTTTTTTTCCTTTTTGCTCTTAATTTTTGTTTATAAAGGTATTATTTTTTAATCAGTTGATGAAATAGAAGAACGTTGTTTCAAGGTAAAATATTTCCACTGATGAGAATGAGTAGAAACTAAAATTAATGTTCTATAGAACAGGAAAGACTTTAGTCTATTCTTTTTATGTTATGGTAAAGTAAGATATTCGTTGACATGCCACTGCTATTCATTTTCCAGTGCCACAGTTGATTGCTCATTTGCTGATTCAGATTGGTTGAAGGAAGTTGTTTCTAGGAAAAGGTAATTATCATGTTTCCTATCCTCCTGCAAAAATAGCAAGTATTTGAAGATCCTTGATATGCAAAAGCAAAACCTTCTTGTTATGCTGATGAGATGAATTGATGTTGGTATTGATTTTTGCAGCAAAATGGCAAATAACAATTGAGTAAAGGGGTTACTGCTAAGTAGCTGCTGGAAGGAAAATGTGAAGAAAGCTGAAATTGAATTTGGATGTTTTTAAACCTTTTTGGATGTTTTATTATTATTATTTTATCAGAATTTGGATGTTGAATTCTGGATGTTTTTCTTAGTTACATGTTTAAAGTGAACAAACTATGTTCTAATTTACCATGTTTAAATTATTCTTGTTAAACGTTTGTTAAACGTTTAACCCGTGTTAGTCGTGTCGTGTCGTGTTATTGGTTACACGTTTAAAAAAATCGTGTTTAGTCGTGTCGTGTCGTGTACACGACTAATAAACATGTATCGTAAACGTTTTTAAGACCATGACACGATTAGTTATTCGTGTCGTGTTCGTGTTTGGCCATATACTCCTAAATTATTCACGTTTATACGACACGATACACGACACGAAACACGAATTGTCAGGTCTACTTAATAACATAACACATTAATAGGAAGGCACAAGCCGAGGAAAACCAGAAAATTCTTCACATTAATGGGCCAAAAGCTTCAGAAAAACAAGAGTTCGCTAGAAGTCTGGCACAGCCATATATCCTTTTAATTTTGCAGAAACCAATAACTTAACTTAATACTAGCTAAGAAAAAGGGCTTACAACAAGCTAATTCCACAGTTCAGGGATGCTCGAGGAAACTTTTTAATCTGTTCATAGAGCTCCCCTTGATTCTTAATTAGGCTAAAGAAGCTAAAACGCATCTTCTCTAAAGCTGTTGCAGTTCTTAGCAGAACTTTTACCACATGCATCTCATCTTCACTTCCTAAAAATGTCCACATATCAATGGTCTTCAGATGTGATATGAAACATGGGGGCACCGGCTCCAATTTCCAATCATCTTGTTCCTCATCATGGGTAGACAGACTGATCACCTACCACGTCACACACAACAAATACATTAGAGATTTTCTGTTCTTATCTTTTCCTTTTAAAGAACAATTTCAGCAGAAGAAAGAAATTTTGGGTTTAAGGGTTTACCGATCTAATATCAAGATGATTAAGTTGAGGTGAGTTTTGGAGCATGCTGTGCAGTCCTTTACAAGCAAAATCTATTTAACCGTCCATGATAAGAAGTGTATTCAAATTATAAAAGGTGGGAAGATGGGAAAGTAGTTCTTCTGCGCATTTGAGAACCTAGGGGCAGAGCAAGAAAATACATCGGATTAAGAGATGCCTAAAACAACTGCAGCATTGCATTGGTCAGCACTTAAGTACATACCTTGAAAGTTGCTGGTTGCATAATTATATGTTTCACACTGGATAGCTCTCGAAGAAGCTTATGTGCACGGAAAGAAGCTTCTATGCGTGTCCTACGCATGTAGAGAGAGGCATAAACTAAAGGGGATGAGTTATATAGGCGAAAGTCAGTTCTGAGATTCCCCACATAGTTATAGTTATGCAGATTTGTTCCAAAAATTATGACTTGACAACCAGTCATGTCACCACCATGTGGATCAACCACTTCACCATCTTGATCATTTGACTCATCATCATCTGATTCTGCCTCAACAATTGGATCTGTTCTATCAACTATCATCACTCTTTCAAGCTTGGGACCAGATATAGAAACAGCAGTGATGTTTTGCCAATCACAATTCTCTAGTGTCAAATTCTCCAAAAGTGGGCAGCAAGAGAAGAGCTTCTGTGTCAGATGGTCATCCGGAAATATAACATCTTTGAGATATAAGACAGTTAGTTTTGAGAGTGAAATGACAGAGGGAAGCTTGAGGTCATAAATCATGTGCCATTCCAGCTTTCTCAATGTCTGACAACTAAAAAGGCCATGGGGCAATACAAAAGAGTGCTCAATATTATCAAAGTGAAGAATTAAGTCTTCAACGTTATGTCTTACAGCAGCAGACACCCAAGTACTAACACGACTGGCATCAGACAGCACATCACATGAGAGTGTGAACTTTTTCATATCGGATGAATCACGAAGAAGAAGTACTCTTTCCACAAAATTCATGAACAACAATCGCTTACCATTACCTTCACTATGGTCAGGAGGTTCATATTCATCAGACTCATCTGCTTCACTATGGGCAGGAGGATCATATTCATCAGACTCATCTCCTTCACTATGCGCAGGAGGTTCATATTCATCAAACACAAGATTATGGACAGACATCCAGAGGTAGCGCCATCTTTTTGACAAAATGCTTGTTCTAACAGCTTGTTTTGCAGGAAGGAAGGACAGAATCAGGTGGAGAATACTTTCAGGAAGATTGGACAATGTTTGTCCAGTATCAGCAGTGTTCTGTTCCTTGTTGGTCTTAAGGGTTTTAGCAGTCGGAGCTGAAGAATCGACCTCCATCATTAATGCATTATAATGGGTTTTCTCTAAAATTCACACAAAGAATCACCCAGTCAAAAATGTGTCACGGATACCATGAAATAGCAGAAACATTACATACGATTTATTCTAGGCAGTTCCAGGACGGAGCCAAGAATTACAATTTGGGGGATGAAGAACAAATCTTTTTTTTAACACTAAGCAACAATATAGATTAAAAAATAATAAAATAATATTACAAATTAAAGAAAAATGATGTTACTCACTTATTTAATTAAGTTGAGCTCGGCGATTTTTATCGCATAAAAAACTTATCAATAATCTGCTTTACACCAAATTTCTGAGAAATTTCTTTATCAATATAAACCACTAAAGTATCCGCTAAAAATTCATTCTCCATCTTGTTCCTAAGTCTAGTTTTGATGATACTCAGTAGAAAAAGTTCTTTCTAAAATTGTTGTAAATTAACACAAAGAATCAAAGGGTATGATTAAATAATTAATAAAGAATGATTAAAGGAGAAGAAATGAGACTATCATGATTCATAATTACTTTCGATCTTCATTAAAATACAAATTTAGAACCCTAGTTTTGAATTAAAATATCAAAATCATTACAATTTATAAAGAAAATTGTAATACAATTATATAAAGGAGTTATATTATTAAAAAAGTATCTAGAGATGACAAAAGCAAGAAAAAAATTGGATTTGGATAAAGTTTCGACAGTTTTATTTTAGGTAATTAGAAATAGATATATATGTAATAAAATATAAATTTATTATCGTGGAAACATTTTTTTTCCAAGTCCTTGTTATTAAAAAAAATAAACTCCTATATAAACTTTATTTTGAATTTCGGGGGCAAATTAATAATTAAATTTACTTATATATTGTATATATGAACTGGTATAAGGACGACTCAAAAAGTTTGGGAGGGCAGTCGTCACCCTCCGCCCCCTAGCTCCGTCCCTAGGCAGTTCCTACCTATCTAATAAACTAGCATACTTTACCTAATAGAATTGTATAAAAAAAAATACCTAATAGAAAAAAATTTACCTATTGAATGCTACGATGAAAGCAAGAAGCAAAAATCAATAGGCCCCTCAACAAAATTGAAAAAGAGGAAAATGGGAAGAAGAAAACCTGGGTAAGAAGAACTTCTTGCAAATTCAACGGAAGAGACGCCAACCCGCCAAGAGGAACTCCGAATTTGGGAAATGTTTTTAATCTTTTACAAGTGTGCTGGCGCTCGAACGTTAAAAAATTTGGATTGTTTAAGAATTACTTTTATTGAATGCAATAGCTCGATATTGAAAAAATGTTTCAAAGTTACAACATGATTTAAAATTTATTATATTTCTAAATAGCAACTATTAATTTATAAATGGAAAATTGGATTTGCTTGAAACATATTATATCATCTAAATTGTAAAGCTTGTTTATATAATGTCTAATGTTTAAAAACATACAATACATAATTAACCTATTTTTGATGAAAATTAAAGTTTATGCCAATTGGAGAAAATAATTGCATGTCTTAAGGCATTCTAAATGAACTTGAACTAAGTAACTATTAATTTCACTTCTTTATATAGTTAATGCAAAGTTCTATTTAAATTAAAAAAATAGTTAGTATAGATGAAGGATTAATTTTCTCTATATCACCAACTATGGATTATTTAGCTTTTCAATACACTAAAGATGAATTCTCCCAATAATAAATACGTCTACACTAATGACTTCCCAAAACGGTTCCAAAGGACATGCAATTACCAAAATGACCAAATAGGTAAAAGAAATATAAAAATCTAGTTTGGACTTTTCTATAATTTACCAAGTGAGAAAAGACAAAAAATGACAAAATGCTGGCTCCTCATCAATCCTGATTTGGAGCCTTTAGTAATTTCATTGGGTGTTTCAAATGCTATTTAGTATATATTTTCGCTTTCCCGTAGACCGTAGGCCTGTTTTTGGGGTAATACTAATATCTGATTTTATTTACAGCCTCGTATTTTTTTCACTTTAACTGGCTTTACTTTTTTCATGTGCAATGCCAATGCATGTGTGTGGCTCAATCCGCTTTGAATTAAATTAAAGAACCCTATTACTAGAGTTGGCAAAATTTCATTCAGAGTGAAAACCAAATCTTATCCAACCCGATACGATCAAAAATTCCACTCAATCCGAAACTGAAATAATCTGACCCAAATTCTTAATGACCCAAACCCGATCAACCTGAGAGATTAATCCGAAGTTACGCGAATCGGAATTAATTATATTTAAATGACTCGAATTCGAAAAGACCTGAACCCGAAAATCGAAGGCTCAAACCCGAAATTATCGGAACCATATGACCCGAAACCGAAAAATACCCGAACCAAAATTGACCAAAACCCAAATGACTCGACATTTGAGCGATCCGAACCCAACCCAACCTGAAACTGAAAATTAACCGAACCCTTATAACCCAAAATTTCCTTAACCTGAAACTGACCTAAACCATATCCAACCCGACCAGCCCATTTGTATATACACTGGGTTTTACTATCAAAGTAACATAAGAAATTATCTCACGCAAAGAAAAATATTAAACAAAGTAAAACATCAAATTTAAAAATTTAAACCCACAAAAAAAGTTACATTTAACAAGAAAAAATTAATTATAAGTCAAATAAAATAATTTCACGTTAGGGAAATAATAAATTTTAATCCTAATACATTATTATAAACTATTAAATAAAATAGTATTATTATAAACCATTAAATAAAATAGTATGATGTCAATCATAGTAACTTTTTAAATTAAAATGGTAAAAATAAAATAATTATAAAATATTGAATTTAATTAAATGAAAATAGAGTTTTTAGTTGAATAAAACTGTATATTAAAAAATTTAATATAACCAAATTTTTATTGAAAAATAGTAAAATGGTAAAAATAAAGTAATTATAAAGTGAATAAAAATAGATTTTTTAGTAGATTAAAACTATAATAGTTAAGCAATGACATTTCTTTATGTTTGAAAAATAAGGATCTAATGGTCGATTCAAAAGTTTTACAAAACTCGTACTTTTATATATAGTATAGATATAGATAATGCAATTGCCTTTGCCCCTCTAATTTTTATAGATTTTTATTTATTTATATTGATTAATAGTAATAATAAATAAAGAAAAAAATGAGGTTTCCAAATACCAATTCCATTAACCAAAAGAAGAAATTTTTTCTGGATGTCTTCAGTCCAAATCAACATAAATAATGTAACAAATATCCAATGCAGAAGGCCTGGATCAGCCCAAAAGCTGAGAAAATTGTTCCAAATCTGCAAAAATATCCTTTTAGTTTTTGGATATTTACAAAAAAAATTCATACAAACAAAACTTCCAGAAAACCAGTTCATTGTTTAAGTGACGCTTTAGGAGTTCAATTTTCTTGTTACGTCTTAAGTTTCATAATAACATACCTAATAACTCTTTCTATTTTTAAAACGAGAGGCTAAAGTCTAAACTTAACGCTAATTCTATAGCTTAATTTTAGATTTTTTTCTTGAATTGATGAAAATACTATTAGTTGGGATCAATTGGTCGTCATCATCATCATCATCATCATCATGTGATAATTTCTCAATGTAATTTACCAAGGCATAGATGATGAATTAATTGTAATTTTGGGAAATATGATGGGAGAATTTCAAAAAAGGGTAATGTACGATAAATATTTTGAGTTTGCTACCATGAGAAATTTAAATTATCAGAAAAAAATTAAAAATTTAAAACATTACTTATTAATTACTCATATTGTATAATACTACCTTTTTATTCTTCTTTTTTCATTGTTCTTTAATCATAAGAATAAGCTCACACTCAGATAGCCGCCCAACAGAAAATTCTAAGAAAATTTCATCAAGAAAACAAATCACGCGGATTACAGCATATTGTTTGTTTCCCTCTTAAAAGAATCTAACATAATTCAAAGTATACTACTGGGAGTAGTAATTAAATACAGACTCCATTCCACATGTAACTAACATCGTGTAAGTGGATTTCCCCTCCAGTATTTTTTTTTCTCTTTTTATACCCTGATGATGACAACATAAATCTTATGGAACACTTTGACAACTTTTAAAAAATAATAATATTAATACAAAAATATACATTTATGTGACACTTCTGAAAAAACCTAAGTCAGTTCTTTACAAATGAAACCACCTGCTTCAATGTGACAGAATAACTCAACTGAAAAGGGAAAGTGAAAATCAAGACAACAATACCATGATTCTGGTATTTGTGACACTGTCATCGTCGGTTGTCTATTAGCTTCGTGCATTCCTGGAAAACATGGAAAAAAAGAATCCAGAAAAAAAGAAATTTTAGCCATGTAGGTGTGTTATGTGTAGATAGATGAGCATATGTTTATCATGAACAATGAAATGCCCCAAGTGTGACATTCATGCAAATTGTATTCCAGTGCTCCAACAATTCATGGTTTCACCCTTCAATGGTCGTTTTTGCACCAAGTTCCAAACTATCTAATTCCCATAAGGGGAAATGCATAACTTATAAGGGCAGGCCCCAAATTCGTCTAAGAGGATTCATTCATTCATATAAATTTATAAAAAGAACTCTCTCATAATATGAAGAACCATCTCTTGCATTTAACGAGCTGAGCAAACAATGTTTTCCCACCTTTCTTTTGTCCTTTTTAATAATTATCCCAGTAAAAGCACAACTTTTCCAACATTAGCACATCTAACACCTTGTTTTCTTACATTACCCTCTAGTCAATGAAAGATTAAGGCTATGACAATGGACACCCAATGAACCAACAATGTCATTTATTTGACTTGAAGCCCCCTTTTCCCTTCTCTAACTCCAAAAGGAAAAGAACAGAATGGTTTGACACATTTTCAGCATTAGATTTTCCGTGACTTCCCCAAAATTACACATTTAGTTAATGTAACAGTAATCAGGATAGAGAGAATCACCTAGCAGATGGTAACTGGGAGCCATTCACAGCCCCTCTAGGAGCACTAATACGTCTTGTTCTTTGATCATGCTCTTTGCCAACCCTCGTAGCAGCAACTTCTTTCTCCATTGCAGCTAATTCTCTACGCATTTTTTTGGCTTCAACGTCCATTGCTTTGTTCAATGTTTCAACCTTCTTTGCCAGCATCTGTTAATTCAGATTGAAAATGACAAAACAAGAATAGACAAGGAAAAAGGGATAACAGAAACAACAATGATCAAACAATTGTTATTTCTAACCTCTATAGCATCATCTTTGTCCTTTAAACTTTGGTCTTTTTCATGGCAAGCCTTCCTCAAAGTTATAACTTCCTTTTGTAACATATCATATAGCAATCCTGAAACATAATCTTCATGCTCTGCTTTTGATTTATCAGTAATTCCGTTTGCACCTTCCTGACACCTTAAAATATCAGTATCTATAATTTGATCACTGGTACTTGGGAGCATATTGTCTTTGTCAGCCACATCTGAAATCATCTTATTTCTATCCAATGATACGCAACACCCATCAAATGATCTAGACGACATCTTCGCATCCCTCAATAAGGCACTAGCACTGTTGGATTGAAGGGACCCGGGATGAGGATTCAGCGGTCTCCTTGATAAATAGACATTGGAGGATGATTTGGAAAAATTCTCAGCTCCACCAAGAGACTGACGCCGTGATGGCCCATTGCTCATGCTTCTTACTTCAGAGGCAGTGCGTGAATTAATGGACGATACTTTCAGCCTTTCTTCCAAAACCTTGAACCGTAGTTGGTATTTTTCCTGAGCAAAATTGATTAATGAATGATTAAAGGGGGACACATTAAAGTGGATAATAGAAAGCAGTAATAAGGAGCAAAACTGATTTTTACTTACTTTAAGCTGTGCTTCTGCTTTTGCAGCACGCTCTGCTACAGCTAGTTTATCACGAAGCTGTTGCATTTCTCCCTACAAAATTTCAAAAGGCATCTATGTTAAATCGAACCATACTAGTCTTCCTTTCCTAACACAAAGAGGATTGATCTTCTGTGAGTCTTTCCTTCTCACTGCTGTGGTCATCATTAACGTCAATAACTCATGCAATTTTTTCTTTTTTTTTAGCAAAGTGAGACTTTCATTAGTTCAGATTTCAGAAACAAATATGTAATTAACCCTACTTTGATTTCAGTTGACCCTACTTTGGGGTCAGACCAGGAAGAAAATACTAAATAGAAAGGAATATACCAAACATATAACGTTTATGTAGAAATTAGAACATGCCTGAAATAGTCTTCTTTCCTCGAGCCACTGCTTTACAGGCATAACTTTGTCATTGCCATCTTTCCATTCATTTGCAACTACAGTAGCAACTCTATTTGCACTGACCTTTGCACGAGCCACTTCTCGTTCCAAAGTTTTCATCTCATCCTGTTCAAGCTTAAGTCAGAAGAAATTTTGAAGTTTTAACTCAACAACTAACATTCTACAAGCTTGCTAAAACAGAAAAATTCTAGGAATTGTAGTCAGTACATTCATCTCTTGCACTTTTCGCTGGTACTCTCGCACAGCATTAGCAGCAGCCCCTCCAGCTAGCACAGCCTCCTCAAGTTCCCGAACTGTTTGGGTTAGCTTGTCAACCTCAGTGACCTTTTGTCGATGCATCTTGTCCAAAATCTTGTTCTCCTCCTGATATGTAAAAGAGAACAACTTAAAGTTTCCTACAGCTATGAACATATCATTTGAGTTACATGAATAGCATGCAACAAGAAATTTAAAATGAAATACAAACTTGGCATATTTCAATCTGCTTCATTAGCTCTTGGTTTTTATTTTGCAAATCATCAACCAAGGATGCTTTTGCCAGAGCAATCTGGACAGTTCTCTCAGCCTCAATTAGAGCAGCTTCCTTTGATTTTGTGAGCCGATCAAGAGCTCTATTGTCCTCTTGGAGCTTTGCAGCCTGGAAAAAGAAAAGTCATCCTTAAAACTCTTTGTAAAAGCAGAAAAAATTTGCTCAAGAGATAAGCCCGTATCTACCATCGTAAAAGGATTTGATAAGAATCAAAATTAGGACTCTGATGTTTGAGTTTTTCAGTTAAAAATGATGAACATGGATACTTGAACTGAAAAAAGACAATGAAACATTGGGATATACCTCGATACGAGCAAGTTTAAGTTCAGCTTCTAGTGGAGTGATAATGGCCTCAATGGGAGGCATTTCATCGTCTTTCTGAGCAGCATGGACCCGTCGAAGTGTAGCTTCAGCGGCAAATTGTGCAGCCAAAGCTGCTTTCTTTTCCTCATTTATTTTCTTAATTTCAAGGTTCTGCAAATTATGAGATATACTCATTATAGTAAGCAAGAAATGGTTTTCTTTATCCCAACAACATAAGAACTACTTCAATTAGGCATCAAAACAACAAGATACCTTGCTTTCTAAAAGAGCTTCGGTTGCCTTAAGCTTTTCATCAACTTTTTGAAGCTCATCTGTAAGCTGCAGGAGATGAACGAGAGGAAAAAGTCAGGAATGTTGCTAAATAACAGAAATTAACCCCCCACCCCACTCCCCCAAACCTGCCAACCCCCCTCTCCCATTTCCAAAGTCTCCTCTTGTTAACCAAAATTTCTTCTTCTCACTTCCCCATACCAAACTTTAGCGGTAGACAAGTTGGATCATATAAGACTTGAATGCTACATCATCATATAAACGAGCATGATCAAAACTAAACTTTCTATAATTAGATACCTCTTCACTCAGCAATACATCTATATACAGTTATTGGCTGATGACATTCCATTCTTGATTCTTGATTCTTGAAAACTTTTTTTTTTTCTTTTTATAAACTAGAATCATAAATCATCGAGATAGCTAGATATCATTGGTAATAAACTTTGACCAATTATTCCCTATGATGACAATGATACTTAAAAAAAATGTTTTAATCATATCTAAGATCAACATAAGGAGAATGACATAAATAAGCACTAAAGTTTTTTTACTTTTATTAACTTTGGTCTATTAACTTCATCATTACCGCTTTGTAGCACAATGCATAAAACTTTTTTTTTGGTGAAATAATGCATAAAACTTTAATTACTAATTCAGAGCATACTTTTTGTCAGATTTCATAATATATGAAATGTGGAACTTAATTATGGAAACTAAAATTTTTTCCACTTAGCATTGCAATACAAGTTCCATAGGATCATCTAAAAAAAAGAAGTTATTTCCATAGGGCACATTAAACTATTCGCACAAAAGCAACATTAGCATCACTTTTTGGTTTAACCATAGGAATCCCACCTTATTGAACCGAGACTAATCCGATGGCCAAAAAAAAAAGAACCGAGACTAATCCATTTCAAACATATAAGATCTAAAACTAAAAGTCTAAAACAGATCTCCCAGAAAGATAATTAACCATCGCGGAATGAAACCATAATAGCACAAGTGAAGCAAAATTGGACCCACAATTCAGAACATATCCAAACAAAGCGATCTAATTTTCACACAATTTTTGGGGGAAAGAATCAAATCTCTTTGATATATAATAAATTATAAAGAAAATATTACCTCTTCAACTGCCTTTTGTTTGAGACGTTCTGAATTCCTCAGCGACTTCATTTCGGCATTGGCATCTGCTAATTCCCTATCTTTATCTGCAAATACATAGTAAACAGCTCTTCTTTTCAAAAATTTATTTCAATTTTAATAGTTCGATCTCCGATATTAAGAAAATTAAACTACCAACACATCTCGCTAAAAGAGCTATCACGATCCATATTTCATTGAAACTAATAATATTGAGAAATAAGGAAAAAAAAAAGAGCATTTAAATAAAAGAAAAATTCAAGTAGAGAAGGTATAACCTCGGACTTCATTTTCAAGCCGGTTAAGTTCAACGCGGACGGGATCGGAGCCATGCATGAGAGCGATGATGTCATCAACATCGGCTCTCGGGAATGCGGCGTTTGGCTTGGCTTTTCTAGCCTTGAAGGAAGCGGAGGAGCTCAACATTGCCGGCTTCAACGTCTCCCTATCGACGTCGCCGTTGGCCATGACGTGGTAGTTACCACCGTTGGCGTTGGCGTTGCTTCCCATTTAAGAGAGGAGAGAGAAAGAAGGATGATCTGGTAGTTCTTAACTGAGCTCATACAATACAATACAAGCTTGTGGTGAAAGCTAAAAAAATATCCCTGCAAAAGCAAGGAGAGAGAAAAAGATTATTAAGAAGTTGTTTAGGCGGGGAATTAAATGTTAGAGATGGATTGGGATTTATTTAAATGCTCCTAACGAACAAGGTGGGGAATTTGATCATCTCTACTATCTATACTATATAATAAAAGTACGAATAAGGGGAACTTTATGTTTTCTGATTGTACTTTTTTTTAAATATATTTTTAAATTATCATTACTAGATAATATTTTAATTATTTCATTATTAAAATAATGGAAATTTAGATTATTCTCATTAATTAGGATCCAACGTGGCCAATAGGAATGCTCCACATCATCTCTAGCATCTAAATTTTCATCCAAAACATTCTCCAAGTCGGTTTAGGAGAAGATCAATTCTGTCCAGAAATTTCAAGGGCAAAATCATCCACCAGAACGGCAGAATTAGGTCTCGAGGTAAACAAAAAAATTGTAGGTCTTGGAATCCTCTTTTCAACGGTACCTTATTTGCATTTTTTTGAGCTCTAAATCAAAAGTTATGAATTTTCCTCCAAAACTGCTTTTGTGAAGTCCTCCTTCAAATAGGATTTAACAATGCTGCATCAAGGATGAATCAATTACTGCATCATAATTACTGATTATGATGGATTCCTTCTTTGGGCTTTCATATTAACGAATTGGGCGTAAGAATATTAGATTTAGCCTTCAAGATATCTGGCTTGGCAATTTGGGCTTCATGAATTCAAACGAGCCTAATGGGCCTACTGGCCGAAATGAGACAAAATCAATAGCTTCTCCAAATCTATACTATATATAAAAGTATGAATAATGAGAAACTTTATGTTTTCCGATTGTACCATTTTTTCAAAAATATTTCTAAATTGCCATTACTTAAAATTAGACTTTTATGTTTTATATATATTATTATATTATTATTGGCCAACCCAATTTCTACTGTATATATTATTATTTATTTATGATTTAATGTTAAGTTTAAATCTTACTCAAACTATTATATATATATATATATATTTCTAACTACTTATCCAAATTATTAACGATGATAATAAATATGTAGCGAAAAAAACGATGATGATGTATATATGATTGTTGCATTTGTAATTTTGGTATCATTTTTCTTAAATGTATGTCCATAAATTATGACCATGAAAAAGTTTTGAATTTTTCTTTTTCCATTTTAAAATTTCAGTTATTTTTGCAGTTATAAAAACAATTACCGTCTAGGTATGGTATTGATAACTTCTTGTCATGCTCTGGGAATTTCATTTTCTTTTATCATTCTTTTTAACTTATTTTCTTCATTATTTTCATTACTATGTTTGATGGTTGCTTAAAACGATTTTTCAAACGAGTTGGAATTTTTAAACGTATAATCATACTATAAGAACTAAACCGGAGTTGAATTTTTAAATGTATAATCATACTATAAGAGTTAAACCTGATTAGATTGCCAAAAATAAAAGCCAAAAAAAGAGTAAATTATTTTCTTCATTTTTTTCACTACTATATTTGATGATTTCTTAAAACGATTTTTAATAGAGTTTAAAGGAGTTGAATTTTTTATGAAGAGCTTACTATGAATGATTTATATAGTACTAAATAGAGGAGCTCAACCTGATAGAGATTGTCGAAATTTCATACTATAGCATCAAAAAATTATAGGGAGATTAACAAAATCTCATAAGGAAGTTATCAAAAATCATAGGAAGATTACAAAATTTCATAGGAAGGTTTATTAAAATTTCATAGTTAGGTTATCAAAATTTCATATGGAGTTTATCACAATTTCATAGGTAATTATCAGAATTTCATAGCGTGATTATCAAAATTTAATATGGCAGTTATCAAAATTTCATAAAAATATTTAATCGAAACATGTTGTGCCACGTGCAACGCACGTGAAAGTTAAAACTAATATATATAAAAGTACGAATAAGGGGAAATTTTATATTTTTCGATTATGCCCTTTTTTCAAATATATTTTTAAATTGCTATTACTAAATAATATCTTAATTATTCCATTATTAAAATAATGGAAATTTAGATTATTATCTTCAGATCCAACGTGACCAATAGAAATGCTCCACATATCTTTAGCATCTGGATTTATGATTATTTATTATTATCTATATATATTATTCTTTATTTATGATTTAATTTTAAGTTTAAATCTTACTCAAACTGTTTTATATATATATATTTCTAACTACTTATCCAAATTATTAACGATGATAATAAATATGTAGTAAAAAAAATGATGATGATAAATATATGATTGTTGCATTTGTAATTTTGGTATCATTGTTCTTAAATGTATGTCCATAAGGTACAATGGCCATGAAAAGAGTTTGAATTTTTCTTTTTCCATTTTAAAATTTCTGTTATTTTTGCAGTTATAAAAAAAACTACCGACTAGGTATGGTATTGATAACTTATTGTCATGCTTTAGGAATTTCATTTTCCTTTATCACTCTTTTTAACTTATTTTCTTAATTATTTTAATTACTATGTTTGATGATTTCTTAAAACGATTTTTCAAAGGAGTTGAATTTTTAAACGTATAATCATACTATAAGAACTAAACCGGAGTTGAATTTTTAAACGTATAATCATACAATAAGAGTTAAACCAGATTAGATTGCCAAAAAAAAAGCCAATAAAAGAGTAATAAAATTATTTTCTTCATTTTTTTCAATACGTTTGATGATTTCTTAAAATGATTTTTCAAAGGAGTTGAATTTTTAAACGTATGTACGAATTTTGATGATTGTTTGCTTTTGTTCTTATGAAGAGCTTACTATGAATGGTTTATATAGTACTAAATAGAGGAGCTCAACCTGAAAGAGATTGTCGAAATTTCATACTATAGTATCAAAAAATTATAGGGAGATTAACAAAATCTCATAAGGAAGTTATCAAAAATCATAGGAAGGTTTATTAAAATTTCATAGTTAGGTTATCAAAATTTCATAGCTTGATTATCGATAGTTATTAAAATTTCATAAAAATATTCAAATCGAAACATGTTGGGCCACATATATATATATATATATATATATATATATATATATACTAGTCTTAGCTTTCACGTGCGGCCAAACGTGTTTTAATAAAATATTTTTATTAAATTTTAATAATCACACTATGAAATTTTGATAATTATCCTATAAAATTCTGATAAACTCCCAATGAAACTTTGATAACCTAACTATTACATTTTAATAAACATTTCTATGAAAATGAGTATACGTTTGGAAAACGGAAATGGCAATTGAATGGAATTTGAAAATATTTATATTTTTAGTTTAAGATTTCCATTTCATTGTCATTTTCATTTTCTAAAAATATGCTTATTTTCATTGACACATGTTGTGTGACTACTTAATTTCTTTGATATTTAATTTATAAAATCTTTTCTCCTACTTACTATGAAATTTTGATAATCTCGCTATATTATTTTGATAACCTCCCTAAAAAATTGTGATAACCTCCTTGTGAAACTTTGATAACCTCTATATGAAATTAATTTTGATGACCTTAATATAAAATTTTGAATCCCATATTAATTGTGAAAGGTTGATTTGGTACACTATGAAATTTGGATAACCATACTATAAAATTTTGATAACCTCCCTATGGAATGTTGATAACTTCCCTATAGAATTTTGTTAATCTCACTGTGAAATTTTGATCAGCACAATATGAAATTTTGATTACCTTCAATGAAATTTTTGTAACCATATTATGAAATTTTGATAACCACATTATGAAATTTTGGTAGGCACACTATGAAATTTCGATAATCCATTAATCTGCAAATTTCAACTTCTTCTATAGGGTAGGGAGCAATTTATTATTCTTAGGTTAGGACTTATATAGACTTATAGTTCAACTCCTATTGTAATTGAAAAATCTAGCATGAGAGAAGTGGCAAAAATTGAAAATTTATAATTAACGTTTTCTTTTAAAATATTATATAGTATTTTATTATCCTTTAAGCATTATTTAGGAGTTATTATACCTCAAATCCTAATATGTAGGGTATAAAAACGAATTCAAATCTAGCATAAGCAAAGTGCGGTCAGACTTTAAATTTTATAATTAATTTTTTAAATGAAATTCTATTTTGTAGAAAATAAAATTATAGTATTTTATAAAAAATTAAATTGGACATAGTAAATATATAAAACCTAAAATTAAATTTTTAATAATGGCAATTTAGAAAAATACTTGAAAAAGGGTACAATCGGAAAACATAAAGTTTCCCCTTATTCGTATTTATATATATATATATATATATATATATACATACTAGTCATAATCCCACGCGTTGCATGGGTTTGTTCTTATAATTGGATATATAAAAATTTTAATAATGTTTAGTGTTATATTTATGATTTTGCTCAAGTAATCAATTGACTACTATTCTTAGAAATGTAGATTTGAGAGAAAAAAAAAACTTAATAAATGAATTTTTGAAATATAAAATTTAAGAAATTAACAATTTTTTTAAAATTTAAGTGATATATGAACACCCTTAAACAAAAATTGAAGAATTAACTCATAATTTCACATGGATCTTTGGTAGTTATGTTTTAATTTTTATTGTGTTTATTCAAATTTATTTTGTTCAAGAATGGTACTAATTCAATATAAGAACATTTTACTTCTTTCAAATTTGGAAATGATAATTTCATAGATGAAATAATAATAAGTTTATAAAAAACTTTAAAAATGAAAATCAACTACTATAAACCCTTATTTACTACCCTCCAAAAGTATTTCCCTATTTAGTCCAAATAAGGGGATGAAGTTAAGAGGGAGAGAGACTATGTGGAAAGAATAACCTACAAACATTAAATTGATGTAGAAAAATTACGGGTTTAATTATTAATAAATCATTTATTAATAATGAAATTTTCTTATTTACTACTCCCTCCCATTCAAAATAAGTGAAACACTAGGAATATTACACAAACCAAGAAAATGATTAGTTGGTTTTAAATTTAGCAAAAAAATCACTTAAAATGGCATTCTTACCCTTCAAAAAATTTTATAAACTATTAGATAAAAATCTTCTCTCCCTTCCCAATTTTTTAAGATAATTAAAGATTCAACTACCTAAAAAACACTCAGCCACCTAAAATTAATCACTAAGTCAACTGGTAATGGCTGGTAAAAAAAAATGGAAAAAATGGAAAAACTGGAGAGGCGTGTAAAAGGCCAAAATTTATGGTTGTTTTTTTTTGGCCAAAAAAATTTATGGTTGTTTAAGAAACGTAATGTAAGGCCAAAACAGTGGAATAAGTACCTAAAAAAACAGTGGAATAAGAAACGTTATTGAGAGGTTGTTTATAAGGCCAAAATTTTGAATTTAATGGGGAGAAAAAGGTGAGACAGCAAGTACCCGTGAATTGCATTAATAGATTTTTCTCTCAGATGCTTTTATATTAAAAAAATACAAGTATGGATATATATGGAAAAAAATTACAAATTACATTGGTTTTATAAATGTTTCACTTAATATGAATGACTGCAAATCTTGAAATGTTTCACTTATTTTGAATGAGAGGGAGTACATAGGAGCTAAAGGATAAAATATCTTCTTCTTCTTCTTAAAAAAATAAGAGAATATTAGACTATTAGTGATAGAGATAATAAAATGAAATGATATTATCAAGTTAAATCAACCGCTTGGAGATTTCAATTGGTTCATTCAAGAGGACATGTAAAGTGTCCAAATGGAAACATGTACAATACTACAAATATTGCATCATATTTTTGCTTTTAAAAAAATGTAGAAAAACATGTACACTACTACAAATATTGCATCACATCTTTGCTTTTAAAAAAATTGTAGAAAAAACATATATGATTCCATTCGGGCAATAAAGACTTCCTAAACTCCATGATACCAATTGGATTTGTAATTTTACGTAACTTGCATATATAAATTAATTCACAGTAGAGAAACGGATGATGAATCTGCATTACCCAATATCAAATAAACATAATTCACCGTTACAATTTGCGCATATCATGGGCTTAAGAAATCATGTAATAACTTTGACCAACCCTTCATTTTATCAGTCATGGAGAATCTAAGCAATTTTCTATCATCTCCTTACTTTAATCAATCATGGAATATTCAATTTTGGTTGGGAAAGACAAATTAGGATCGAGTATCCATCTTCACTATAACCTGAAAAATATATTTTATTTATCCATCTATGTATATATAGAAAACAATTACGTACAACTAAGTATTTGAAAAGAATAAAATACAAATGAAAACTGAACCTTATGAAGACAATTTTTAGCATATATATTTTAGTGATTTAGGCAAGTAGTTGTCATTAAGTGAGGGGAGGGGAAGAAGCTAGCCTTGAAAAAAAATTACTATATACATATGAAATATGAAACTGAGGACATTATAGTGTGGAAAAAATTGCTTATCCCATTATATATTTCGATTTGATGCACACATCACTTAATGCTCTACATTCCATAGGTATACATTGCAACAAAAAATTTTTATAACAAAATCGGCATGATTAAAGTTTAAATTTTGAAATGAAGAAATCTCGGAAGAAAAATTAAAAAAAAACATAAAAAATGACATTGAAAGTACACTAACTCTAACAAACTATTAATCTAAAAAATCCAAGCAAATACAATTTCTTTTAAATAAGAAATCCATATATCTCAACCTCTTTTATCTTGAGACCACCATGACAAACCGGATCATTTGCTTTGCGACTACCATGACAAACCAGATCATTTGCTTTGCAAGAAGTTTGTCAGCCGCCATATCCCCATTTTTCATCCCTTTTTTTTTGGTGAATCATTTCTCATCCTTCCAACACTAAACGATTGATAGAAAAATGACTTTATATAAACAAAAGATAGGGTAAAGGTATAATATAACTTAAATTCAAAGGGTTTATTATGAAATATGTAACTGTAACCACAATAAAAGTATATAATCATATCATATGATCATAATTACAATTTAAATAATTAATTGAGAAGATGGAAACATATTAAGTTACAAAATTTAATTTAGAATGTAACCTACATGAAAACATCCAATGACAATTAATATAGAATGCAATTTTTTGTTAGGAAAAGAACAATGTAAATTCTTTATAATAAATTCATAAAGAGCTCAAAATCCTTAATTATATCTATTGTCATCTTCCTAAAGTACCCCTATTAACTCCCCGAGCCAAGAATATATATATATATATATATATATTGTATAACGGGAAACTTTTTGGAAACTTTGTTTTCGATTTTATTTTTTAAAAAATATTTTTAAATTGTCATTATATAAAACTAGACTTTTATGTTATATATTATTATTATTATTATTATTATTATTATTGGTCAACTCAATCTCTACTATATATATAATAATATATGTGGATGAGATAGGCATATCATTTATGGATCTTATGGATCGTTAGAAGTCCGTTCGAAAGAGTAACGCTTTGGATTTTGGGCCTGAAGAACCTGCAAGCGGGCTGACGAAAAAATGCCATAACTTTTAAACCGTAAGTCCGTTTGACTATTATAATACCTTTTCGGAGACTGATTCGAACCAACTACATCGTGGTAAATGGTGTTGCCGTTGAAGCCTTCGCTTAGGGCCTAAAAAGGCCATTACAGTTTTCTGTCGCGAGTTTTTAGTTTTTATCGCTTTTGTTATTTTAGCCCGTTTGGACTCTTTGTTGGGCTTTCTTTATTTTTATTTAATTTTCGTTATTTCCTGAGACTATTTAAAGGTTGTAAACCTAAATTTGACGTTAATCTATCTTTCTACAATCTTATCAAATTTATCTTCTATGAGTTTTCTCTGAGTTATCTGTGTGTTTCTGGATTGAACACATTCCGTTGCTTCAATATATATTATTACTCCTTCTGTCCCTTTTTATCTGTCGGAAATAACCGAATCACACATACCAGGGAAATTAGTTAGTGTTGGTTAAATTGATGAATTTAATAAAACTTTAGCTTTACTTTCCTAAATTACCCTTAATATCTCTCTTTATTTATTTTCTATTCCACCTATTTTTTTTTCACACTCTACAACATTTAAAACTATAAAAAGTGGAGTCTTAAATGAAGGTAAATTAGGGATGTGATATCTAAACTTAATTCGGTAAAAATCAAAGTATATCAAATTGAAAAGAGAATATGTAAAAAAAAAAACTGATTATGTAAAAGAAAAGGAAGTTGGGGCTCAATCGATACAAAGAAGAGTTTTAAGACTTGATTAAAAATTGGCATAAAGGCAAGGGACCATTTGGCAATTTTTCCAAATTGGAAAATATTTAAACAACCTCTCATTCCCTCACCGTCACTTCTTTTCTTCATTTTTCTCCTAGCCCAAGTTCACTTCTCTCTTTAAGCTACAATCTGATTCAAGCCCCCAACCACACATGCAATTGAAGCACAACCTTCCCTCTTTCCCAATTATTCATAATCTTTGGTTAAAGAGAGGATTTCATGGTCATTATGGTGGAACCCATGAGTAAAGGTGAGGAAGAAATTTGTAGAGATTTTTGTATACTTTTGAATTAGGACTTATTTCTTTTAAGATTAATTTATGGATGGGTTTGTGGTTTGGAGGTTTGGGAAGCAATTTATTTGGTTGACATTGGATGAATGCAAGAATAAAAGGAGGGGAGATGAAATCCAAATTTGTGGGTAAGTAATTCCTCAATTTTGAATGTAAATTGATGGATTTAGCCTTGTAAATTGGTTTGTTTCATGTTTTTGAGTTGTTTGGAAGCAAAATGTTGAAAATATAGGTTGAATTCGGGCTTAGCAGTGGTGAAATGAGCAAATTTGACTCGCCGGAAATTTGGTAGCCATACTTGATGTCGGAAATGCAGGCCGCTTGGGCCAGCGCGCGGGCCACTGCACGGCTTGGCAGCACATGGCCCAATGGTTGGGCCTCTGTCCCAACCCAATAAAAAAAAGAAAGAGGAAAAGAAAAG
>AWUE01023984.1:0-28163 GCA_001974825.2 Corchorus olitorius
TTAATAATAATAATAATAATAATAATAATAATAATAATAATAATAATAATAATAATAATAATAATAATAATAATAATAATAATAATAATAATAATATAATTAAAATAAATATAATAAAGAAGAATAATAAGATAATTAGTTGAAATAATGAATTTGGGGTTTAATAAATTGGTATGTGAAGTTACTATTATACCCTTGGATGGGTAAAATTACTAAATTTCCTTAGATTGTTAAATTACAAATTTACCCTTAGAAAAGAAATATGGTGCGTTCGAGCACGTGAATACGAGCACGTAATTTAATATCCGTAATTCTTGTTACCGATTTACACTCGAAGTAGACAAATTACCATTTTACCTTAAAGGGATAAAATTACAATTTTACCCTTAAAACCTCAAACTTCGAGTCTAAGCGTATAGATTTGGAATACGAGTACGCTGACTAACGATAGAGCCCCCAAAGGACAAAATTACGGTTTTACCCTTAACAATGCTAAATTACTATATTGCCCCTAAGTAGCCAAAGTGCACTAATCTATTCCGTTGAGGTGCAATTTCGAATTCGACCGAGTAGGGTCACAACTATAAAACGTAAGGAATGTCACCGTACTTTAAGAAAGTAAAATTACCGAAATACCTTAATAGGCAAATTTACTATTTTGCCCATAAGAGCGCGATACATGTAGTTAAACTTTAAGATCACATATTTAGGATGGAAAGCTACCGTAGAGACCCTTTTGGGTAAAATTACTGTGCTACCCTCGACCTATCAATATTACCATTATGCCCCTTAGTCATCAAATTTACGAAATTACCCTTAAGGGTGGAAATGAGAGAATTTGACTATGTCGTTCATATCTATAAATTCGTATGTATGTTATGGAACATATAATAAGTGCAATGACCATTTTACCCTCGAAAGGGTAAAATTACAACTTTGCCCCTAGAAAAGGATTTGGCTTATCTAAACACGCTAATTGAGCATGTAAGATTAGAGGATTACTGTAAGAGCACCAGTATGTTAAATTACCGTTTTGGCCCTAGTCAGCTAAATTACAATTTTGCCCTTAAAGGCCAGATATGATCAAATGAACTTTAGGAAGCATGTTTCGACTCTAAAACTCGTCCTACAACCCTGAAAGACTTATATAGCCATGTTATGATCCTTTAAGTGAAATCATGGGGTCTGGATTATGTGTTCTTGTGATTTTATTCTGTTTTATCTGACTGTTTTGGTTTATTACTTTGGTTTATGACTTTGATTATGATACTGGTTTTAATGATTTTCTTGTGTTGCTCGTGCTTCTCAATCAGACGGTTGAGACGCTGATCAAGACATCGGCTAGGCTCACTGTGAGTGGGCTATCTTCAACGGAGAACCCGTTGAGGAAATGTTTTATTACAGTTTTACATAAATGATTTATAAAATGTTTTGATAAATGTTTTAGGTGCATAAGTAACCTGATTTGTTTTGAAGAACTTGTTCAAGCATGCGGGGACTTATGGACCTAGCTCCAGGAGTACGTATGACTTGTTGGTCTTGGACGCAACCCAGCGCTAGTGTGTTTGTTTTAACGGACCATGACTCTCATTTTGGATCGACATGGTTCGTAGCTCCAGGCCCGACACGTTATATTTAATTATCTACTGGTTCGGCGTGTGCATGGGAGAGCTAAATTGGGTGTGCTGCGGCCACCACGCAGTATCGGACCCAAGCTAACGTCAGGGGAACGGGCTTGTTTGGAAAAATAAGAAAAATGATGTTTTTACTAATCACTTGATGATGACGAAAATGCCCCTGACAGTTCCAGAGGTTGACTCGGGCCAAGGTCACTCCAGATAGGTTTTATTGGCAGCCCATTTGTTTATGCAAATGATAAATGATTTCTTGTACCTGTTTTATTGCTAACCATGATTTTATAACTTGGTATTCTTACCTGTTTTGGTTGTGAGTGCACCCCACCCTCTTCCGGTTCTCTTTTGAGGGTGGCTCACTCACTGGGTACATTCGTGTACTCATCCCCTCAAATTCTTATTGTTTTTCAGGGTAGTTAGGGCTCAGCGCATTCTTGGACGGTTGAGTCGGTGGCATACACTGTTATCATTGCTCTTAGAGGTATTTTTCACTATGTGATGGGTCCCACTGGCATTGTCTCTGTTCATTTTCATTCCTCGTGCCTTGTTTCTTGTTTACTAACTTACTACTTGGATTTGACTTGGTTTTTGATTTATTAGAATATTTTTACTACTTCGGTTTTTGATGATTTCGCTTTTACTCTGATTTGAAAACAATTATTGTTTTAAGTTTATACTCTATTGATGTTTTATTGTATTTGATCTGGTATTGACGCTTCGTGGAGCCTTGGAGCACATGACCGGCCGACACGTGTTTCGAGGTAACACGGCGGTTGTCCGTGCCCGACTTCCGGGTCGGGGCGTGACAAGGGAACATGGTAATTTATGTCCTAAAATGACTTATAAAAAGGGACAAAGAAAAACGACAGATAAAAAGGGTCGAAGGAGTATTTATTTATGATTTAATTTTAAGTTTAAATCTTACTTAAACTGTTTTATATATATTTCTAACTATTTATCCAAATTATTAATGATGATAATAAATATGTAGCAAAAAAAAAAAAACGATGATATAATATATGATTGTTGCATTTGTAATATTGGTATCGTTTTTCTTAAACGTATGTCGATAAGGTACAATGGCCATGAAAAGAGTTTGAATTTATTTTTTCATTTTTGTTATTTTTCCAGTTATGAAAAAAACTACCGTCTAGGTATGGTATTGATAACTTCTTTTTCTTTTCATGCTTTGGGAATTTCATTTTCCTTTATCACTCTTTCAAACTTATTTTCTTCATTATTTTCATCACTATGTTTAATGATTGCTGAAAACAATTTTTCAAAAGAAGTTGAATTTTTAAACGTATAATCATACTATAAGAACTAAACCAGATTGGATTGCCAAAAAAAGAAGCCAAAGAAAGAGTAACTTATTTTCTTCATTTTTTTCATTACTATGTTTGATGATTTCTTAAAATGATTTTTCAAAGGAGTTGAATTTTAAACGTATCTACGAATTTCGGTGATTGTTTGCTTTTGTTCTTCTTAAAAAATTATATGTTTGAAATTGGGAAAGAAATTTAGGTCTTGGGTGAAGGTGTCTGGATTATCATGTCGCGTTCTTGTGCAATCCTTTAAATTTATTGTTTCCTTTGATATTTGAGTTACGTAACACTTTTTCCAACATTGTTATATTGGAAGCATATAATAAATTAATTATATTGTGTGATTTGATAATTTATGTCGTTGCAAGATTGTGAATTTCATATTTTTTCCCCACAACTAGAAGAGATGATTATATTACAATGGGATTGGAGGTTAAATGCACTAAGAACAAGAGTTAAACGTGAGCTGTTGAAACTTCTTAGAGAGAGAGGCTCATCAATCAAATAGAAAAGTTCGTGTGATCTATAATAGAGCGGACCATGAGATAAAGGTCCTGTGCCAACAAACTCAACCGTAGCCACTAAATTGTCGAGTTGCCTGAAAAAACAGTCAAATCCTATCTTAAAATGAAAGTACCACCAAATGAGCTATTCTTTTTCAAGAGTGTTAATCTTTATAGATGATAAAGATCAGAGACATCTCTTTTATCTTAAATATTTTTCATCCTAAAGTCGACTATGTCTTTGAGAGAAAAGTTTCAATGATTGATTTGTTACAACTATTGACATTTTAGTAATATTATTGATAATTATAATACCTTTATATAAATAAAATTATCTTCGTTTTCTTTTCACTAATATGATTTCTATTCATAATTTATATGCGAGTCACTTTGAGTTAGTTAAGAAAATCGAAACGCTTCAGCTTTTATGTGATGAAATTTGTTAGGTTTCCTTCTATCGATGACTTATTCACTTTTTAACTAAGATTACCTTGCAGAGAAAGAAACCAAGAAGGAACTATACCTATAAAGTTTCCAAAGAAACTTTTCATTCTACTTCTAGCACCACGTAGCATAAGAGGCAACCTTGCTACATGCCAACTGTTCCAGAATCTTTTGAGACTCCAAGAGATGATCCTGAGGTTATTTATTTAATAAACTCAACTGAAAATACTTAACGTGTAGTCAAGCAACTGGTACGACATGTTCAAATGAAAAATAAGAAGACCATAATCGCACAAGTAAACAATCTGAAAAATGCATGTAAGTTTAACTCAATGCTATACAAATTTATAGTATATATTACTTAAGGGGAAGAATATAAAAACAAAATTTTAAAAAAGAATTATATATTTATTTATTTGTTTGTTTACTTATATATATATATATATATATATAAATTTTGTAACACTTACACAAGAACTAAGGGTAATTTCGTCTTTTTACTTAAGCTACCTGTGATTAATGTCACGAGCGACACACGAGGTTGGATTAGAGAAGCCATCAACATTTAATAATTGGTTTTGAGAACTTAAGTTAGTTGTGTTGAATGGGGATCAAATAAATAAAAGCAACGAATTTTGTCGAGTGCCAAATTAATTCTAATAATTTCGACTTATGAAAAATAAATAAATAAATAAATAAATAAATAAATTATTTAATAGTTTAGTGATTTTGTAAATTAATTAGGGACTATTGTTATGGGACTGACAAGATTGAGGACTTGGAAGCAAGGGTTCAATTGAGAGAAGGTTAAATGAAGGGGTGATCACATTAATTAGTAACGCTTGAAGGACATGGTTGCAATTGGTATAAAAGGGTAATTAAACTCTTTTGGCCAGCCATTTTAATCACTTTTGCAGCAGCTCTCTCTCTCTCTCTCTCTCTGAAACCACCATTGAAGCTCCCCACCCAAACTCTCTCTCTCTAAGTTTCCTTACTCTAATTACATTGCATGTCACATGCAATTGCTGTTGAAGAGCATTAATAGCAAAACTAGTAGTTATAACAATTGATATGGCATCAAGTCATTAAGCAAGTTTGAATTCTCCACTAACTACATTTATTAAAACTAGCTGTTGTACCCTTAATTACTGTCTCTCTCTTTCTCTCCTGTAAATATTCTAGCTGTTGGAGTTCATCACTATAAGTATTCCATCTCTGTAACTCAAAAATACAGGAAAGAAATGAGTCTGAAACACTTACAATGGATGTAGGCCTTGATTGCCGAACCACTTAACCTTTGGTGTCTTCTTCTTCTTCCTCCTCCTCTCTTTGTCATTTCTACAAACATCTTTGCTGCAATTCTTCTTTCTGCAAATTACAACATGGCATCAGAGCAGGTTAATCAATTTTCTAATCTTAGACTCACCACCATTCTTCTCTCAGGAAACAATTACATTACCTGGGCAAAGGCTGCAACATTGGCTCTTGGAGGTCGATCCAAACTTGGCTTCATCACTGGACAAAAGAGTCCACCAGATAATGATGATGACAAATTTGAAGAGTGGTTATGTCAAGATCAACAAGTCATGTCTTGGCTACTAAATTCAATGGAGCCAAAACTTGCTGAGATTTTTGCATTCAAGGAGACTTCAAAGGAGCTGTGGGATGCTATCAAAGAGATGTACAACCAATAGAAAAACCTGTCAAGAGTATACCAACTAAAAATGCAAATTGCAAAAAATAAGCAAGGTGACAAATCCTACCTGGAGTACCTTGGAATTCTGAATGGAATGTGGGATGAGCTGAATCATTACTGGCCTCCTACTAATGATCCAGTGGTCATTCAACAAAGAGCAGATGAAGACAATGTCATGCAAATTTTGGCAAACCTGAGACCGGAATATGACTCAATCAGATCACAAATTCTTATGGGAGAAAAGCTTTCTTGATCCATCAATGAAGTAAGTGCCATCATTCAGCAAGAAGAGAGCATGAGAAAAGCTACTAAGCTAGAGGCTAAAATTACCTCAGAAGTGGCAGAAAGCTCAGCAATGCTTACTCAGTCTGAATCTGGAATGAAGAATGAAAGTAGGAGTTATAACTCTCAAAAATGGAAAAACAAGGGAAAACCAAAGTGCGAGTATTGTTAAGGTTTGAGACATCTCAAAGAGAAGTGTTAGATTCTTCATCCACATTTGAAGCCAAAGAAGTTGAAAAGGGAATGAGAAAAATCTTCAGCACATGCTGCAGTCACTAATGATAAGAGTTCACTACAAATAGCAAATGAAGACTCACAAATCTCTATAAGGCAGTTGGCTCAACTCCTCAATCAACTGAACAATGCCACTACAATCAACAATTCTGCTGAAACAGGTAAAATTGCATTACATAGTGATTCTTGCATTGATAAAGATTCTGGTAAAGCAAATTGGATTATTGACTCTAGCTCAACTGATCATATAGCTAATAAAAATCATTACATTGAAAATCTGATTAAAAATGCTGATAAATCTACTGTTTCTACTGCTAATGGAACATTAGTAACTGTTAAAGGAGTTGGTAAGATTAAATTCTTTCCTGATACTAATCATTGTGATGTTTTATTCATGCCGGATTTCTCTTATAATCTTATGTCTGTCAGTAGAATCATTAAAGAATTAAACTGTGATGTTATATTCTCATCAAATTTGGTCAAATTTCAGGACAAAAGAACGAAGAAGATGATTGGTAGAGGCATACAACATAGGGGTCTTTATTTCCTAATAGAAAGTCCTAAAGCTTTGATAGCTTACCGTAGCAGCTGTTAGAATTTTCAACTTTGGCATAGTAGAATGGGGCATCCTTCCAATAAAATTTTAAAGGCTTTGAAACCTGATTTAAACATTCATGATGAAACTTGTGAAATTTGTAGCTTTTCAAAGCAAACCAGACCTCCTTTTAGTCTTTCTTCTTCTATTAGTAAAGAAAATTTCGCTCTTGTTCATTCTGATGTTTGGAGCTCTCCTATTTATTCTCATAAAGGCTTTTCTTATTTTATTTCATTCATTGATGATAGATCTAGATGTACTTCGGTGTATTTACTGAATCACAAGCATGAAGCATTGTCTAAATTTCAAGAATTTGAAAAAATGGTAAAAACTCAATACAACTCCCAAATTAAAATTTTAAGAACTGATAATGGAGGAGAATATGAAAGTAAAGAGTTTGAAAAGTATCTCACTAATCTTGGCATAATAATCCTCAACAAAATGGATCTTTGAAAGGAAAAACAGACACATTTTAGAAGTAGCAAGAAGCATTATGTTCAATATGAATGTTCCTAAAGCTTACTGGTGTGATGCTATTCTTACTGCCATTTACCTAATCAATAGATTGCTTAGTAGAGTTCTTAAATTCAAGTCCCTATTAGGAATGTTACTTAATAAGGACATTAAATTGGATCATATTAGAGTATTTGGTTGTGTTTGTTATGTTTTGATTCCTGAACAGGGAAGAGACAAGCTGGACAAAAGATCTGTCAAGTGCATTTTTTTGGGATACTCCTCAGTAAAGAAAGGTTACAAATGTTATGATCCTTGCACTAAAAAAACATATATTTCAAGAGATGTAATTTTTGCAAAAAACAAACCTTTTTATGAAGACAGGAGTTCAACTCAGGGGGAGCTTCATCAGATATTGTCCATTCCCCTGCCTGTAACAGACAACCAAGAAGAGCAAATTAACAATGAATCTATAGTGGAGGAACACAACAGCTCAGAACACATCACTTCTACTGACACAAGTCATTAACGTGTTGAACCTGAATTAAGAAGGTCAGAAAGGATAAGACAACCCTCAGTTAGACTAAGAGATTATGAGACAGCTTATCAGGTAAAATATCCCATTCAAAATCAAATCTGTTATAATTCTTTATCTAACTTGCATTCTAGCTTTCTTAGTGCAATTTCAGATAATAATGATCCTACTAGCTATGAGAAAGCCAAGAATGATGCAAAATGGGAAAAATCTATGAAAGAAGAGTTAGAAGCACTAAACAAGAATGATACTTGGGAAATTGTAAATCTACCAGAAGGTAAGAAAACAGTGGGGTGCAAGTGGATATTCAAGAAAAAGTACAAAAGCAATGGTGATATAGAAAGACACAAGGCCAGATTGGTTGCTAAAGGCTACACTCAAACTTATGGTGTATACTACAAGGAAACTTTTGCTCCAGTGGCAAAAATGAATACTGTTAGAATTTTCTTATCAGTTGCAGCTAATCTGAATTGGCCACTAAGTCAAATGGATGTAAAAAATGCTTTTTTACATGGAAATCTTGAAGAAGAAGTGTACATGGATCTGCCACCAGGTCATCCTGATGAAAAGAGAGAGGGAAAAGTCTACAAGCTCAAGAAGTCCATTTATGGTCTAAAGCAATCTCCTAGAACTTGGTTCACAAAATTAAGCAATGCACTTGAAAAATTTGGATTCAAGAGTTGCTCAGGGGATTCATCTCTATTCATCAAACGCAAGGACTCATTCACAATTGTAGTTCTTGTATATGTTGATGACATCATAATTACTGGAAATAATGAGGAAGAAATTGACAAATTAAAGAGGATACTTCAATAGAATTTTGACATTAAAGATCTTGGGAAGCTTAAGTATTTTCTAGGAATTGAAGTGGCACATTCAAAAGAAGGGATCCATTTGTCTCAAAGAAAATACATTCTGGATTTGTTAAAGGAAACAAGGAAGCTTGGAGCAAAAACAAATGACACACCAGTGGACTACAACAGCAAACTTAACAACACAGATGGTGAATTGTTAGAAAACAAGGAAAGTTTTCTAAGGTTAGTAGGGAAGTTAATTTATCTTACAATTACTAGACCTGATATAACTTATGTTGTTAGCTTAGTAAGTCAATTCATGCATGCTCCTCGAAGCAATCATCTACAAACATTGTATAAAATTCTCAGATATCTTAAGACTATTCCAGGAAGAGGAATTCTCATGAAAAGAAACAACAAAATCGATCTCAAAGGATATGCAGATGCAGATTGGGTAGGAAGTGCAACTGATAGAAGGTCTACTTCAGGATATTGCATGTTTGTTGGAGGAAATTTGGTTACTTGGAAAAGTAAGAAACAAAGTGTTGTGGCAAGATCAAGTGCAGAAGCTGAATATAGAGCTATGGCAGCAGCAACATGTGAAATCATTTGGATTAAAGCCTTATTTAAAGATTTAAGATTTGATTTGCCAAATTCAGTTCCACTATATTGTCATAATCAAGCTGCAACATACATTGCTTCTAATCGAGTATTCCATGAAAGAACTAAGCATATAGAGGTGGATTGTCATTTTATACGAGAAAAAGTGAAAACCAAGGTCATCCATACTCCTTATGTTGCTAGCAAAGATCAATTAGTTGATGTGTTCACAAAGGGACTCACTCGAAACAATTTAGAGGAAGTCATGAGCAAGTTAGGTGCTGTGGATATTCTAGCACCAACTTGAGGGGGAGTGTTGAAGAGCATTAATAGCAAAACTAGTTGTTATAGCAATTAATATGGCATCAAGTCACTAAGCAAGTTTGAACTCTCCACTAACTACATTTATTAAAACTAGGTGATGTACCCTTAATTACTCTCTCTCTCTCTCTCTCTCTCCTATAAATATTCTAGCTGTTGGAGTTCATCACTATAAGTACTCCATCTTTGTAACTCAAAAATACAAGAAAGAAATGAGTCTGAAACACTTACAGTGGATGTAGGCCTTGATTGCCGAACCACTTAACTTTTGGTGCCTTTTTCTTCTTCTTCCTCCTCTCTTTGTCATTTCTACAAACATTTTTGCTGCAATTCTTCTTTCTGTAATTTACAACAATTGCTTCATAGTAAAGCACTTTCCCATCTTAACCTCAAACTTCCTTTAAATTTGAAGTTGAAGCTAAGATTCTACATGAAAAGGGGGCTTTAATTCATGGGTCTCAATTCATGCAAGATTAAGTTATTCAAATTCATGGAATTCTACTTCAATTTTGTTGGTTACATGGAGTTATGATGAAATTTTCATGCCTTAGGTCCGGATTTACATGTCTTTGAGCTTGGATTTTTCATGGTTGAGGTTTAGAGACTCTGTAAACTGGCATGGTAAGTTGAATTGATCTTGTGGGTGCTTAAGATGATGATTACAATTGAATTTGAGCTAGGACTAAACTTCCTGCACACAAGTACATTATGCATGCTTCTGTTTTTCTATGTTTTGATTGGGTAAATGAACTCCGTTTGATCCCAAATTTTGTGTACTTGTACCTTGTGTTGCCCTCTACAATTTTCCCAGAAATAGCCTTCTTCTAATTTCCCAACATTTTCATGTTATTCAGCTTTGAAAATTTTGTCAATTTGGGTTACGAGTTTTGGACAGATTCTATTAAATTGGAATTTTGACTAGGTTAGAGCCTGAGTTAGGATTTGTTCCAGAAGAACTTATTTTAGTAGAAACTCTAAGCTTTCCAACGGCGTATTATATGCATAAATTGGATTTGCACATTGAAAGTTATGGCCTTGCAAAGTTTATGATTCAAATTTGTAAATGGCAGAACAGGAAGACCCGTACACCGTGTCATGATTAGCTACATTACCGAAACGCTAATCGATGAGCCAACAAACCCCTTCCCCAACAAACAAACCAAGTGAAATCCCATTACAATTCAAATAAATCTTTACGCCTAAACATCTAAGAAACTATATCATAAATAAACTACCTACCTACCAAATAAAGAAACAAATTACAAACTCACATTCCGTGAGAGTTGAACCCAAGACCCCATGGTCTAGGTAGGCTGGAACTAAGAGTCCAGTACTCTACCACCTCAAATTATAAGATGTAAGTAGTGTCATTATACCTTATGAGAGAAATACCCTTGATGGCAACTATACTATTATACTCCTGAGAGCTCAGTATATGTAATTAAGTTTTTACGAACACACGTTCGGGATTGGAAACCCACCGTAGTGACCCTTTTGGGTAATTACCATGTTATCCTTGGTCGATGAAATTACCGTTATGCCCTTAGTCATCAAATTTATAAGATTACCCCTGAGAATGGAAAATGAGAGAATTCAACCTATGTCACTAACCTTAATAAATTTGTATGTTTGTTGTGGTGCCTAGAAAAGGTGCAAATGACCATTTTACCCTCGAATGGGTAAAATTATAATTTTGCCCCTAAAGACCAGAATTGATCATATAAAATCTATAAGTGTATAGTGAATCCGAAACTCGTATTATAACCCTGTAAAAACATAAATAAACTCATCGAACTCCTTGGTAATAGACTATGGGTCTGGGTAAGTGTTTCTTGTGACTTGTTTTGTATCTTATTTGACTGTTTTAATATTTTTGGTTTGTTATTATGGTTTTTAATATGTTTTTGGATATGTTACGATCGGACGAGTGCGATGTTGATCGAGATGATGGCCCAGTTCAAGATTTGGACTACGTGGGGGTGTGCGAGTCCCCTGAACGTGAGTGGGCTATCTTCAACAGAGAACCCGTTGAGGAACTATTTTATATAATTGTTTTATAAATGATTTTATAAACGATTTTTGGGTGCATGAGCGATCCTTGAAAATGGTTTTGAACTGTTGGTAAGCATACGGGGACTCGTGGATTGGACGCAATCCAGGGAGTACGTATGGCTTGATTTGGTAGTATACTAGCTAGTACTTGGATATGTTTGGCGGACCATTGTTATTGTGTTATAGATCCACATGGTCCGTTGGTGTGTGCATGGGAGAGCCAAACAGGGTGCATTGCAGCCACCACGCAATGCCGAACCCAGGCCAACGTCAGGGGGACGGGCATGGTTTTCACTTATGTTATGATATTACGGAAATGCCCCTGAAGGTTCCGGAGGTTGACTCGGGCCAAGGTCACTTCGAATATGTTCTTATGGTAGCCCATGGTTTTGATACGAGCATATGGATTTCTTGACTTGGTTTTGATATTACTATCTGGTTTATTGATAAACTTGGTTTTATTTACCGTTTTGGTTGTGAGTGCACCCCAGCCTCTTCAGATCCTCTTTTGAGGGTTGCTCACTCACGGGGTACATTTGTGTACTCACCCCTCAATTTCTTGTTGTCTTTTCAGGGTAGTTATATTTCAGCGATTCATTTGTCGGTCGAGCCGGTGGCATAGGCTGTGATTCTTGCTGTTAGAGGTAATTCTCACTACGAGATGGATCCTATTGGCTGTTGTGTTTGTTCCTAATTATCTTTCACTCGTCGTTTTCGTTTTACATCGAGTTTATTGTTTTCTCTATTGGTATACGTTTTTGATTTTAAATACTGGAACGTTTTAGTACTATTCTCGGTTTTGACAATTCCGCTTTGACTCTGATTTGGAAACTGTTATTGTTTCAAAATTTATGCTCTATTTATGTTTTTGTTGTTTTTTTATCTGGTATCGACGCTTCGTGGAGCTTTGGTGCAAGTGACCGACCGGCACATGTTTCAAGGTAACACGGCGGTTGTCCGTGCTCGACTTCCGGGTCGGGGCTTGACAACTTTGTTGGTATCAAAGCTTCTAGTGTCGTGTTTGTTTCATTAGTCCAGTGCGCCCGTAGTGAGTCTAGGATTTGATTTGGACATGTGGATGTCCGTTTTCCTTACAAATTTATAGTTTACAAAATAACAATATTAACGCAAGTACTCTCATCTTAGAATCATGCCACCAATGTTTATACTTGAGCCAAATATTAATATATTTCGGGTATTTAAAAGTCCTTTAGATTAGTTATACCTGGAATAGGTCAGACCAGCTTACTTTATTTCGTTGTCGGAAATGTAATTCGGAGACAACATGTCGTACTAAATGTCACCCTATTAGTTTGTCATAATATTTTACGGGATTGTTTGGTGGAGTAAGATGTCCACCTAACTGTCACATAAACAAATTACCCAAAGTTATTCGAAGTTGATGTTAGGATACCACCACTAAGGTTATTTTGTAGTGTGGGAACTCCAAAGTTGGAATTCTTTCTAGTGCCAATACTATGCCCTTAAGGTTTCAAATGTTGAATTAACTCGAATATTGGAGCTCTAAAATTTCTTAGTTAAGCATGGAACAAAAAGTAGTTTGTCGTCTGGGACTGGTGGATTGTACAGTAAGATAAAATCCTTGTTTGTCATTCCAGCAACATTGAATGAGTTAGAGTATTCAATTCCACAAGCTTTTTCGCAATGCAAAGAATTAAAAAGAAGTTGAAGCGACTATGCAACATATAAGGAAATGTGCCGGTAACATGAAGTGTTAGAGGATGAAATTGAATTTTGAATAAAGATTAACCTCGATGAAGGCATTGAAGTGTTGCAGAGAATCAACCGTGCTCCAAGTTCAAGTGTGACTACCTGCGCCACTCGGACGCATTGCAATAATACTTGAATTAGTAGGTGTCGTGTGACCGCGTTCAGTATTGAACTAATTACTATACCCTAACAAACTGTTGTCACCAGGCAGCCCAATCTAGCCAGGTGGGTGTCATTCAACTTCGTAATAATTGAAGGCTTAATGAAACGCAAGTGAGACAATGACGGTTTTAGGAAGTGAACTCGAATGAAGTTCATTTCGCATATAGGGCAAATGGAGAAAGATAATATGTATGTATTAACCAGGGAAATCTATGGGGGATGGTTAATAATCGAAGCATGTGTTAGATACTATTTGTTGGCTATGACAGATTCAAGGTAAATTTAATTCCACTCAAAGTCTACCACACCAATGTTATTTTAAATATGGACAGGTACAACAACATTGATTATTCAACTTAGGATGACGTGATGAAGGGCTTGGCTTCAACCGTTAAGGTTGAGTGCGAGTTGACTATTTTTGCAACTCGCCTATTGTTTGTAAAGAGAATTGTATGTGCTCAAGAACGATGGCTTGGCTTGGAATGTTCACGTTGGAAAAGAAGTAAAATGGCGAAGGTAATTGTTATGTTCAGGTAGTACCGTAGTAGAGAGAAATTTGATTGCAGTTTTAGTGGAGTTGGCGGATTTACCACAATTGTACTTTCCGGTATTATTCTGAATCAAATTTTACAATGCTAAGTGGCACTTGGAGGACAAAAGGGAACTAGAAGTTAAAGCAGAACTATATAAATGAGATATTTTCAAGTTTAGTACCTCTATTTTAGGTGATTTAGTGTTGATAGAATCATTGTAAATTGATTATCGGCAGTTAAGCTTGGTGAGTGGTAAGAGCAAGTGTCAGTAGTTGAGAAGTGATCAAATGTTGTCTGACTGAAAGCAAGAGAACTGTCATGAAGGTTTGGAGTTGTATTCCCCGCTATAGCTATCAATCTTATCTTGGATCGGTTTTGTGGTATTGAAACATGAATAATAAAAAATAATGGGTAAACAAAAAAATGGTTAAAGTGCGGCACACGATTGATAGCGGAGTTCTGCCAACATTTCGACAAGATATTTAGTGGCCACAATTGAGTTGAACCTTGGTTTTAAAAAAAAGGGATTAAGAGAAAAGTATAGTTGTGAAAGTTCTTTGGAATAGTTTCCAGAAGCTTAGACATCGACAACAAATGTAATTGCACTCACATGTCTTTTGACAATGGAAGTGAGTACGTGTCCTACGGAGACATAACTCAACAACGTATGGAAGAAGGACATATGTCAATTAATTGGTGATTGCTTATACGTTTTGTTGGTTGAAAAAGCAAGAGATAACACATTCTCCATCACATTTCAGTGGCAATATAGTTGCGATTTGTTGGCCACGTGTGAAGATAGACTTGTACAAACTAATCGAATTCGTAAACTTATGGAATTTGGTGGGAAGTTATGTAACAAGATCTGGAGAATTAAGTTTGATCAATCAAACAAAGTTATTTAGTAATTGAGGTAAAGATTTCTGCTTTGCTATAAAACAACATTGGGCAGTAAGATATAGTTGTCTTGTGTGTCAACAAGTGACGTTGCAGTATTAGAAGTTGAAGCAATCATTATCGATTTTAAAGTATACATGGTAGTTAGCTAATCAGTTGTCGAATGTAGTGAAACCCTAACTGTGCACAAGAATTACGGGTAATTTCGTCTTTTTACTTAAGCTACCTGTGATTAATGTCACGAGCGACACACGAGGTTGGATTAGAGAAGCCATCAACATTTAATAATTGGTTTTGAGAACTTGAGTTAGTTGTGTTGAATGGGGATCAAATAAATAAAAGCAACGAATTTTGTCGAGTGCCAAACTAATTCTAGTAATTTCGAATTATGAAAAATAAATAAATAAATATATTATTTAAATAGTTTAGTGATTTTGTAAATTAATTAGGGACTATTGTTATGGGGTTGACAAGATTGAGGACCTGGAAGCAAGGGTTCAATTGAGAGAAGGTTAAATGAAGGGGTGATCACATTAATTAGTAAAGCTTGAAGGACATGGTTGCAATTGGTATAAAAGGGTAATTAAACTCTTCTTGGCCAGCCATTTTAATCACTTTTGCAGCAGCTCTCTCTCTCTCTCTCTCTAAAACCTCCATTGAAGCTCCCCACCCAAGCTCTCTCTCTCTAAGTTTCCTTACTCCAATTACATTGCATGTCACATGCAATTGCTTCATAGTAAAGCACTCTCTTTTCTTAACCTCAAACTTCCTTTAAATTTGAAGTTAAAGCTAAGATTCTACATGAAAAGGGGGCTGTAATTCATGGGTCTCAATTCATGCAAGGTTAAGTTATTCAAATTCATGGAATTCTACTTCAATTTTGTTGGTTACATGGACTTTTAGCACTAATGATGAAATTTTCATGCTTTAGGTCCGGATTTACATGTGTATGAGCTTGGAAATTTCATGGTTGAGGTTTAGAGACTCTGTAAACTGGCATGTCAAGTTGAATTGATCTTGTGGGTGCTTAAGATGATGATTACAATTGAATTTGAGCTAGGACTAAACTTCCTGCACACAAGTACATTATGCATGCATCTGTTTTTCTATGTTTTGATTGGGTAAATGAACTCCGTTCGATCCCAAATTTTGTGTACTTGTATCTTGTGTTGTCCTCTACAATTTTCCCAGGAATAGCCTTCTTCCAATTCCCCACCATTTTCATGTTATTCAGCTCTGAAAATTTTGTCAATTTGGGTTACGAGTTTTGGACAGATTCTGTTAAATTGGAATTTTGACTAGGTTAGAGCCTAAGTTAGGATTTGGTCCAGAAGAACTTATTTTAGCAGAAACTCTAAGCTTTCCAACAACGTATTATATGCATAAATTGGATTTGTAGATTGAAAGTTATGGCCTTGCAAAGTTTATGATTCAAATCTATAAATGGCAGAACAGAGTAGTATTAGTTCACTCTAGCAGTGAATTTCGAGGTGTATAACTCTACCTTAGTAAATCCAAATTAAGTCATTCGTGTGCTGGAATTGTAGGGTTTGGAGTCCTCTACAACTTTGTAGAAGAAATGGAGTTGAGATTTTAAGTCTAAGAAGACGAATTATGATCGTTTCTATAACTGCACAGGTTTGCCCTTAAAATAGGATAGTTCTGAAATATTTTGGAATTAACCTGAAATTTGATTATGTTATGAGCAGAATTTTAGGAAAGTTATATGGAATAAATTTTAGTTTAATGAATTGGCTTCCAAGTGGCTGTGGTTTCGTATGGTTTGGTAAAGGATCGAGTAAGATGTGACTATTTTTGCGAAGAGTCGCCACGCTAGGTTTTTGTTGTAATATAGAGTTTGTCTAGAACCTTTATGTCGCTAATTTATTCCGTTGAGTCACAAATTCGAATCCAACCGAGTAGAACCTCAAATTATAACATGTAAGTAGTGTCATTATACCTTATGAGCGAAATTACTGAAATACCCTTGATGGCTAATATACTATTATACCCATGAGAGCTCAGTATATGTAATTAAGTTTTTACGAACACATGTTCGGGATTGGAAACCCACCGTATTGACCCTTTTGGGTAATTACTATGTTATCCTTGGTCGATGAAATTACCATTATGCCCTTAGTCATCAAATTTACAAGATTACCCCTGAGAATGGAAAATGAGAGAATTCAACCTATGTCACTAACCTTACTAAATTCGTATGTATGTTGTGGTGCCTAGAAAAGGTGCAAATGACCATTTTACCCTCGAATGGGTAAAATTATAATTTTGCGCCTAAAGACCATAATTAATCATATGAAATCCATAAGTGTATTGTGAATCAGAAACTCGTATTATAACCCTGTAAAAACATAAATAGACTCATTGAACTCCTTGGTAATAGACTGTGGGTCTGGGTATGTGTCTCTTGTGACTTGTTTTGTATCTTATTTGACTGTTTTAATATTTTTGGATTGTTATTATGGTTTTTAATATGTTTTTGGATATGTTACGATCAGACGAGTGCGATGCTGATCGAGATGACGGCCTAGTTCGAGATTTGGACTACGTGGGGGTGTGCGAGTCCCCTGAACGTGAGTGGGCTGTCATCAACGGAGAACCGGTTGAGGAACTATTTTATTACTGTTTTATATAATTGTTTTATATATGATTTTATAAACGATTTTTGGGTGCATGAGCGATCCTTGATTTGAACTGGTGGTAAGCATACGGGGACTCATGGATTGGACGCAATCCAGGGAGCATGTATGGCTTGATTTGGTGGTATACTAGCTAGTACTTGGATATGTTTGGCGGACCATTGTTATTGTGTTATAGATCCACATGGTCCGTCGGCTCCAGGCCTGACACGCAAGCTAGCTGTTGGTGTGTGCATGGGAGAGCCAAACTGGGTGCGTTGCGGCCACCACGCAATGCCGGACCCAGGCCAACGTCAGGGGGATGGGCATGGTTTTTAATTATGTTATGATATTACGGAAATGCCCCTGATGGTTCCTGAGGTTGACTCGGGCCAAGGTCACTTCATATATGTTCTTATGGTAGCTCATGGTTTTGATATGAGCATATGGATTTCTTGACTTGGTTTTGATATCACTATCTGGTTTATTGATAAACTTGGTTTTATTTACCGTTTTGGTTGTGAGTGCACCCCACCCTCTTCAAATCCTCTTTTGTGGGTGGCTCACTCACGGGGTACATTCGTGTACTAACCCCTCAATTTCTTGTTGTCTTTTCAGGGTAGTTATGTTTCAGCGATTCATTTGTCGGTCGAGCCGGTGGCATAGGCTGTGATTCTTGCTGTTAGAGGTAATTTTCTCTACGAGATGGGTCCCATTGGCTATTGTCTTTGTTCCTAGTTATCTTTCACTCCTCATTTTCGTTTTACATCGAGTTTGTTGTTTTCTCTATTGGTATATGTTTTTGATTTTAAATACTGGAACGTTTTAGTACTATTCTCGGTTTTGACTATTCCGCTTTGACTCTGATTTGGAAACTGTTATTGTTTCAAAATTTATGCTCTATTTATGTTTTTGTTGTTTTTTTATCTGGTATCGACGCTTCGTGGAGCTTTGGTGCAAGTGACCGACCGGCACATGTTTCAAGGTAACACGGCGGTTGTCCGTGCTCGACTTCCGGGTCGGGGCTTGACAACTTTGTTGGTATCAAAGCTTCTAGTGTCGTGTTTGTTTCATTAGTCCAGTGCGCCCGTAGTGAGTCTAGGATTTGATTTGGACATGTGGATGTCCGTTTTCCTTACAAATTTATAGTTTACAAAATAACAATATTAACGCAAGTACTCTCATCTTAGAATCATGCCACCAATGTTTATACTTGAGCCAGATATTAATATATTTCGGGTATTTAAAAGTCTTTTAGATTAGTTATACCTGGAATAGGTCAGTCTTATAAAGTTTCCGGAGAAACTTTTCATTCTACTTCCAGCACCAGGTAGCATAAGAGGCATCCTTGCTACATACCAACTGTTCCAGAATCTTTTGAGGCTCCAAGAGATGATCCTGAAGTTATTTATTTTATAAACTCAACTGAAAATACTTCATGTGCCAGTCAAGCAACTAGTACGACATTTTCGAATGAAAATAAGAAGACCATAATCTCACAAGTAAACAATTTGAAAAATGCATGTAAGTTTAACTTAATCCTATGCAAATTTATAGTATATATTAGTTAAGAGGAAAAATATAAAAACAAAATTTTAAAAAATAATTATACATTTATTTATTTACTTATATACAACTTACTGTGGGTCCAAATTTATTAAATTTTGAATTCGTGCTGACCCCATATCCTGGCATCCACACATCTGAAAAAGGCAAATTAATATTATATGTATTAATTAATAGGAAGAATAGAAAAACAAAATTTTTAAAAAAATTATTTATATATAAACTTACATTTATTCAGAAATATCAAATAAGATCCTCATCTCAGCCTGTCTAGTACTATTGATGATAGTACGTCGGTAGAGCTCTGATGTTGGCTGTCGAAGAATTTCGGACGCGCAACTCAGAACGGTAACTTCAAACGATATGTCGAGAACTTTATAGGTCTTATTATCAAACCTAGTCTCCTCCACCCCATAGAGATTAATTAATCATATACACTTTATGCTGTGGAAAACATCTAAGTGGATAATATTAGGTAATATACCAAATTCCGAGTTTACTGTTGAGAATATTGTGTACATGGTTTCATAAAGAGTGATTCTACTAGTGGTTAAGCCTACAATGACTGTGAACGGTGCTAAATACGCTGCCAAAAAATTATTCAATTGTTTATTCGTAAGGGGACTGTTGGGCCTAAACATGCCCTTTAAAAGAGCGAGCAAGGCCATAATAAAAAATAAATAAATAAATAAATAGTTGTGTCGATACCTTTTAGCCTCGCTTTCTTCAATGCATCCCTACAATTAGTATCAGAATCAAATCGAGTGGGCTAAGAGTTAAGTGATACACCGTTTGATTGCAGTTGGAGATACATCGAATATATTTTGAGTGAAATTTTAAAGAATAACATGCTTACCTGGATGTCTTTAGATCCTCTTTTTTTTAAGCTCTACGTTAGACTCTTTTGCAGTGGGATAGAATGTTACATCATCTTGCAATCTTACCATGACCGTATACTGAAGATGGATATCAATGACTTTGTTTTATTTTTACTAAATATGATTTCTCTTCATAATTTATATGCGAGTCACTAAGTTGAGTTGGTTGAGAAATTGAAACGTTAGTTAAGATTTTACAACTATTTCAAAGGCTCTAACCATGTTATTTTGTTTCTTTCTTTACCCAGGATGCGTTAAAGTTTTATCCATATATTTATGCACGGGATGATTTGCCAAAAAATAGTATCAATTAATACATTTGAGGACAACATACAATACCATCTCCAATATGATGGCACTCATCATGATCCTTTTGCCTATGGTATGAGTTTTGCTAATACAAAAGAATGAGAATTGTTGTCTTTATTCTTTGTCTTTGCTTAATGGAGAATTAAATTGTTCAAAAACATAGTTGAGATTAAAAAGAAATGAATGATATAAGTACTTTGAAAAAAAAATCACAACTCATTATGTAACATGTAATTATATTTGATACTATAAATTAACATTCTTTGGTCTCATTCTGTAAAACTACTAACTCCTTCTTCAGCAGGAACAAGGGAAGTAACTCTTTTAACGTAAAATAACAAAGGTAATAAGAATGACAATGCTATACCACGATATTTGACGATCACACTTGTAGTGCATGATTTTCGAATTCAAGAGCATGATAGGGTTGATGTTTTAAAACTGACGTCTTACTTCTGCATTGCAAATAAACTCGACAGTAGCCACCAAATTGTCGAGTTGCCTAAAAATACAGTCTAATCCTGTCTTAAAATGAAAGTACCACCAAATGAGCAATTCTTTTTCAAGAGTGTTAATCTTCATAGATGATAAAGATCAGAGCCATCTCTTTTATCTTCAATATCTTTCATCTTAAAGTCGACTTTGTCTTTGAGAGAAAAGTTTCAATGATTGATTTGTGTCAATTGTTGACATTTTAGTAATATTATTTATAATTATAATACCTTTATATAAATAAAATTATCTTCATTTTCTTTTTACTTAAATGATTTCTCTTTATAATTTATATGCGAGTCACTATGTTGAGTTAGTTAAGAAAGTTGAAACGCTTCTGCTTTTACATGATGAAATTTGTTAAGATTCCTTCTATCGCTATCTTATTCACTTTTTAACTAAGGTTTTCTTGCAGAGGAAGAAACGAAGAAGGAGCTATACCTCTAAGGTTTTCGGAGAAACTTTTCATTCTACTGCAAGCACCAGGCAGCATAAGAAGCAACCTTGCTACATGCCACTTGCTCCAGGTTCTTTTGAGGCTCCATGGGATGATCCTGAGGTTATTTATTTTAAAAACTCAACTGAAAATACTTCATGTGCCAGTCAAGCAACTGGTAAAACATGTTTAAATGAAAATAACAAGACCATAATCTCACAAGTAAACAATCTGAAAAATGCATGTAAAGTTTAACTCAATCCTATACAAATTTATGGAATCCCACAACTTTAATAAAATTAGTAGCCAAAAGAAATTTTGCATCATATTTTTCTGTTATAATGGGAATCCCAGTTATAATCTTCCTTACCCATCTTGCAATGCCATCCCTGTATTAAACCATGTTGGAAGCAGAACACTATTCTATTATGAATCATATATATAAAGTAGTCTTCTAACAAAGGGCTAAACAAATTGAATGAAACAAAGACCAAATTTGATCATACTAAAAACTGAAACTAACTAACCTTGCTCTTTCACCATTATAAAACGTGCGAACTCCACCTGCAAAGAGAAATACCGATGGATATCCTGTAATTTGATACTTTCTTGACAATTCATGTTCTGGAACACAATCAACTTGTGCAAAAGGAACTCTATCACCCTTCATAGTTGCTGATGCTGCTTTGTATACCGGGGCTAGCCGTTGGCTCCAAGGGCACCAAGGAGTAAAGAACTTAACCATCACATATTTATTCTCAGTTATGAAATTGCTGAAATTCTTCTCTGTCAATCTTACCACCACCCCGTTATCTTTCTCATTCATAGCATCTTGACTATCTTCACTCAATCTTACCACCTCATTATCAATCTCATTCATAGCATCTAATTGATTCTCTTTAGCCAATCTTACCATCAACTCAATTTCATTTCCCACCTGTTTAGGTCAAACGATTTCTTCAACAACTTGTCCAAGATCACCATGATTGAGCTTTTCGAGTAGCGAAGAATTGTCAGATGGAGAATTAGACACCCAAAATAGAGCCAACGAGATGAGAAGGACTGAAAAGATGACCAGAAGAAGAGTATTTTTGTTTTAGACATTGTTTCAGAGGTAAAAAACTAAGGAAGAACTTGATATAGGAAGATGGGCGGAGCTATATTTATAACTAATTATAATTTGAACTATTGTCATTATCATTAGTTAAATATAATATATGCTGATCTTGTAGATGAGAAAGTGTTCTAATCACATTGGGGGCAGAGAACATGGGTTGAAGAGAAGTTATAATATTATAATAATGTCATTCATATAAATCTATTTTCTTTTGTGCTCATAAACATGGTTGTTAGGAATATTTTTGTGAGACTACTTCATTTTACGTTATAATATTATAATAATGGTTACGGTTGAGTTTGTTGGCAATGCAGAAGTAAGACGTCAACTTTAAAACCTCAGCCCTATCATGCTCCCTAATTCGAAAATCATGAACTACAATTGTGATCGTCAAATATCGTGGTATAGCATTGTTATTTTACGTTAACAAGAGTTACTACCCTTGTTCCTACTGAAGAAGGAGTTAACAGTTTTACAGAATGAGACCAAAGAATGTTAATTTATAATATTAAATATAATTACATGTTAGATAATGAGTTGTGATTTTTTTTTTCAAAGTACTTATATCATTCATTTCTTTCTAATCTCCACTATGTTTTTAAACAATTTAATTCTTCATTCACCAAAGACAGAATAAAGACGACAATTCTCATTTTATAAATGAGAAAATTGAAACGCTACTTATGATTTTACCACTATTTCAAAGGCTCTAACCATGTTATATTGTTTCTTTCTTTACCAGGATGCGTTAAAGTTTCATCCATATATTTATGCAAGGGATGATTTGCCAACAAATAGTGTCAATTAATACATTTGAGGACAACATACAATAAATCTCCAATATGATGGCACTCATAATGCTCGTTTTGCCTATGGTAAGAGTTATTTGTCGTCAAATGTATTATTATTATAAATAATATTACTAAAATGTCAACAATTGAAACAAATCAAGCATTGAAACTTTTCTCTCAAAGACACAGTCGACTTTAAGATGAAAGATATTTAAGATAAAAGAGATGGCTATGATCTTTATCATCTATGAAGATTAATACTCTTGAAAAAGAATTGCTCATTTGGTGGCTGTACTTTCATTTTAAGACAGGGTTAGACTGTATTTTTAGGCAACTCAACAATTTGGCGGCTACTGTCGAGTTTATTGGCAATGCAGAAGTAAGTCGTCAGTTTTAAAACATCAACCCTATGATGCTCTTGAATTCTAAAATCATTGACTACAAGTGTTTTCGTCAAATATCATGGTATAGCATTGTCATTTTTATTACCTTTGTTATTTTATGTTAAAAGAGTTACTTCCCTTGTTTCCGCTGTAGAAGGAGTTAGTAGTTTTACAGAATGAGACCAAAGAATGTTAATTTGTATAAGTTTATATACATATATATAAGTAAATAAATAAATAAATAAATATATAATTCTTTTTTAAAATTTTGTTTTTATATTCTTTTTCTTAACTAATATATACTATAAATTTGCATAGGATTGAGTTAAACTTACATGCATTTTCCAGATTATTTACTTGTGAGATTATGCTCTTCTTATTTTCATTTGAAATCATGCAGAGGATAATGAGAATACTACGTTAAACTATAAATTAGTGTCATACAATCAATTCATACATAAGCATACTTATCAAAAGTCACCTCACTCACCTAAAACTAACTTGCTAGGGTGTAGCTCACTCAAAACAATCTTTTGGAGTACATATCCATGAATAAAGAACAAAAGGTTTAGAAAGAGGCCATGAGATTCTGTATGTAAGGAGTGGGAATGGTTGAGGTTAAGCATTAGTGGATTTCAACAACTCTTCTTCCTTTCACTTTTAAGCTCTTTTATTTCTTGCAAGTGTGTACCTTGTTTAGTCAACTAAAACAGCATCCTTAGTCGACTAAAACTACGAAACTACCCCCCCCCCCCCCCACACACACACACACACACTTAATATGATATGATATGGTTCATGTACAACCATTATGGATACGTGTAATACCCTCAATAATTGGGACTTTTGTCTCAATTTTTCATAATCATTTATGGTGATCAAAATTGGATCATATTGATATGGTGAAAGTTGGGAAGGATGGGCCGACTCTGACATAACATATCTTTCAATCGAAAATTGTGCTCCATCTGCATCTGATACAGTAGATGACGGATAATATTAGGCCTACAACTTGTGAAAATTATGTGCTGCGTAATTATTATTATTGACTTAGTATTTTAATAAACTGTAAATTATTACAATTTTAATAATATTGCGTAACTTTAAACATAAGTATTGTAATAATCAACTACAATAATACGTACAGATCTCGTCAGATTTGAAGAAAGTGAGAAATCAATTGAGACTCTTGGGATCAAGATGGAGGTTTCATTAATTCTTGGTATTTATACGGTAAAGCATAATATTATCTACATCGTAAAGCAAATTTTCTCAATTAGTTTACACATAATAATATAGAGATATTTAATATGTATAGTAAAATTACTTTTAATAGGTTATACTGCATATTTTAATCTTTATTTATAGATGAACCTAGATATATGCATGTATCAATTGCAAAATACGATCATTTCTAGATTTAGTGACTTAAATTTGCTTTGCTGAAGCTTATATATAATTTAAGCATTGCAAAATATGATTGTTTCTAGTTTTACTGACTTCAATAACTTTTTTGAATTTTAATAGCAGCAATAACTATGGTTTATGTACAACCATTATGGATACGTGTAATACCCTCAATAATTGGCAAGTTTGTCTCAATTTTTCTTAATCATCTGTGGTGATCGGAATTGGATCATATTGATATGGTGAAAGTTGGGAAGGATGGGCCGACTCTGACTTATCATATCTTTCAATCGAAAATTGTGCTCCATCTGCATTTGATATAGTAGATACCAGTAACTTATTTGGCCAACGAATTATTTTATCTTATCCTATTAATTCGATCCACAGATCAGAGAAAGGGATCATCGTTGCAAACAATGAATATGTTTTTAATGAATTAGCTTATATATGTATCTTGTTTTGTGTCTTAGCAATTTCATGGTGGATACTTCTTGCTATCGTTATCTCTATACTTTCAATGTTTAGAATAAGCGGGAGCGTCTATTCACCCAATGTTTCTTCGTTTTGTCAATCACAAGTTGCTATTTATGTTAAAGATATCTTGCATAGGAATAATTTAATTCAATTGGGATGAGGAGACACATACATAGTAAGTGATGTGACAATATTGGATACAGATCTCGTCAGATCTGATGGAGATATATGCATGTATTTATTGCAAAAATGGAGATATATGCATGTATTTAATGCAAAATATGATCGTTTATAGTTTTAGTGACTTAAATTTGCTTTGTTGAAGCCTTTATATAATGCAAGAATTGCAAAATATGATTGTTTCTAGTTGTACTGACTTGAATTTGTTTTTTTGAATTTTAATAGCAGCAACAACTATGGTTCATGTACAACCGTTACTAATACGTGTAATACTCTCAATAATTGGGATGTTTGTCTCAATTTTTCTTAATCATCTGTGACGATCGGAATTGGATCATATTGATATGGCGAAAGTTGGGAAGGATGACAGACTCGGACATATTATATCTTTCAATCGAAAATTAAGCTCGATTTGCATCTGATATAGTAGATTACAGATCATTTACCCGTAACTTATTTGGCCACCCGGTTAATTTATCTTATCCTACTAATTCGACCCACAGATCAGAGAAAAGTATTGTCGGTGCAGGAAATGAATTTTTTTTAAAGCATTAGCTTATATAAGTATCTTGTTTTGTGTGTTAGTAATTTCATGGTGGATACTTCTTACTATCGTTATCACCATACTTTCAATGTTTGGAATAGAAGAAACGTCTATTCACCGAACGTTTCTTCGTTTTGTCAATCTCAAGTTGCCATTTATGTCAAAGATATCTTGCATTTAATTGATTAAATTCAATTGGGAGAAGACACATACATAGTGCGTGATGTGACAATATTGGATATAGATCTCGTCAGATCTGATGTCGATATATGCATGTATCAATTGCAAAATATGATCGTTTCTAGTTTTAGTGACTTGAATTTGCTTTGTTGAAACTTATATATAATTTAAGCATTGCAAAATATGATCGTTTCTTGTTTTACTGACAAGAATTTGCTTTTTTGAATTTTAGTAACAACAACTATGGTTCATGTATAACCATTATGAATATGTGTAATACTCTCAAGAATTGGGATGTTTGTCTCAATTTTTCTTAATCATATGTGGCAATCGGAATAGGATCATATTGGTGTGGCGAAAGTTGGGAAGGATAGGTTGATTTTGAAATATCATAGCTTTCAATCGAAAATTGTGCTTGATCTGCATCTGATACAGTAGATTACTGATCTTTTACCCGTAACTTATTTGGCCTACAAATTATTTTATCCTATCCTATTAATTCGACCTACAGATCAGAAAATGGGATCGTCGGTGCAGGAAATAAATATTTTTTTAATGCACTAGCATATATATGTATCTTGTTTTGTGTGTTAGTAATTTCATGGTGGATACTTCTTGCCATCATTATCTCCATACTTTCAATGTTTGGAATAGCGGGAGTGTCTATTCACCCAACGGTTCTTCATTTTGTCAATCTCAAGTTGCTATTTATGTCAAACATATCTTGCATTTGAGTAACTAAATTCAATTGGGATGAGGAGACACATACATAGTAAGTGATGTGACAATATTGGAGACAGATCTCATCAGATTTGGAGATGTATGAATGTATCAATTGCAAAATATGATCGTTTATAGTTTTAGTGACTTGAATTTGCTTTGTTGAAGCCTATATATAATTTAAGCATTGCAAAATATGATTGTTTCTAGTTGTACTGACTTGAATTTGTTTTTTTGAATTTTAATAGCAGCAACAACTATGGTTTACAACTGTTACTGATACGTGTAATACTCTCAATAATTGGGATGTTTGTCTGAATTTTTCTTAATCATCTGTGGCGATCGGAATTGGATCATATTGATATGGCGAATGTTGGGAAGGATGACCGACTCGGACATATTATATCTTTCAATCGAAAATTGTGCTCGATTTGCATCTGATATAGTAGATTACAGATCATTTACCCGTAACTTATTTGGCCACTCGATTAATTTATCTTGTCCTACTAATTTGACCCACAGATCAGAGAAAAGTATTGTCGGTGCAGGAAATGAATTTTTTTTAATGCATTAGCTATATAAGTATCTTGTTTTGTGTATTAATAATTTCATGGTGGATACTTCTTACTATCGTTATCACCATACTTTCAATGCTTGGAATAGCAGAAACATCTATTCACCGAACGTTTCTTCGTTTTGTCAATCTCAAGTTGCCATTTATGTCAAAGATATCTTGTATTTTAATGATTAAATTCAATTGGGAGAAGACACATACATAGTGCGTGATGTGACAATATTGGATACCGATCTCGTCAGATCTGATGGAGATTTATGCATGTATCAATTGCAAAATATGATCGTTTATAGTTTTAGTGACTTGAATTTGCTTTGTTTAAGCTTCTATATAATTTAAGCATTGCAAAATATGATTGTTTTTAATTTTACTGACCTGAATTTGCTTTTTTGTATTTTCTTAGCAGCAACAACTATGGTTCATGTATAACAACTATGGCTAATTGCTCAATTAAGGGCAAAACGTTTCACTCTCGACCTAATTTGGGGTATAACCTTTTAATTTGGTCGATTTTGGGTAAAACGTTTTAAAATGGTGTCAATTTGGGGTATGATGTCAATTCCATTAGTGTGTGAAATTCACTCGCCGTTAAATCTAACGGTTAGCGTTAAAGTTATTTTTTTATTTTATTAGTTTTATTTTTCTAGTCTTTAAAAAGAAAAATGAAATCCGGTAAAAAAATAAG
>AWUE01023986.1:0-40070 GCA_001974825.2 Corchorus olitorius
GTCTTTTTTGGCTATTTTGCTGTGAAAAAGCTAGCATGCTTCTTGTGTACGTGTATTTCTGCTGAGCTTTCTAAATATTGATGAACTCTTCCTGCCTGAATCATTGACATCTGTCTCTAAATCCCCTTTTGATTTCAATCTGATGGTTGTCCTGTTCGTGTGACTTCTGTTTCTTTGTTGCACTTATGTCACATGTGATGAATGCCCTTGTACTCTGTATTTGTTGTGCTGTCTATGCTTATGTGGACTGCCAAATGGTAAATCGCTGAAATGGCACCTCCTAATTGGATCCATGCTTGTGCCTATTAGTGTCAAAGTGTGCTCTGCTTGTGCTTTCCATGTGCCTTGGGTATTAAATTCTGCTGTATGGAGCTGCATGTATGTCCTCTTGTCCTGTTTCATGCCTGTCATTAGATTTTATTCTTGTCCTTGTGCACTTTCAATCTAATGGCCACTGTTGAAACTATATTTTCTCTTTGATGTTTTGGCCTATACTTGATCTTTCCTTGGGACAAATTTCTGAAAGGCTGAAACTTGGTCGGCAAGTCCTATTTAATTCTATGTTAATCGCAATCCAATTTTATTTGCTTGTGATTAACTGGCTGCTGACTCTGTTGATTTTTTTGCTTTGTCTGTCCAGGTGGCAAAAGGAGAAGAAAGAGTCCATCCAAATTAAGTACTTTTAAGCTTCCTTTGAACACCAATTTCCTTCATTTTCTGTTTGAAACACCACTAATCATTTTTTGCATTTGTTGTTTTATTTATTAATTATTTCTTGCAGGCTACTCTTGGTACTCAACAATTGGGACTCACGTGACCCTGACCACGTTTTAATTTGTAATTCTACTGTATGTAAAAAGAAAATGAATTAATGAAATCCATTTCTTTTCCTCTTCCTTTTAATCAACTTGAGCTAATATTATTTGGGTAGTGGTCCAACTGCAAGGAAGCAAAAATAGTGAAAGTCCAAAGATAATGCAAGGGGAGTATTTTATGGGCTGATAAGAAAGCCCAACATCCCAAAGGAACATTCCCAAAGGAAATAAGGAGTTGGCCCAAATGAAAAATGGAATGGCCTAAAAAGAACTCGGCCCACCAATATTGCCCGAAACCAAATGGACTCAATACTGAGCCCAAAAGCAAATGTAACTTCTGAGCCCAAAAGCAAATGTAACTTCTAATAATGAAAATGATTAGGTCCGAAAAGGGAAATAAATGTCTAATGCATGAATGAAAGCCAAAACGCCGAAGCAAACATTTTTTTAACGCAATTAAAAGCTAATTCCTAAAAAGCTTATCAAATTAACTATTTTGCTAAATGCTAAAAAAAAACTATTTATAGACCAAAATGTCCCTCCTAATGCAATTTAATCTAATTTTAAAGATATGAGCCAAAAATAGGTGTCTACAGAAGGGTTAATGTCCATCACTTGGAAGGTCATCAAGAATTCCACTCCTCCGATCTTCATCTGGAGCTCAATGTCACCCCTTACTGAGCAAGTTGTTCCATCGAAGGCCCTCACCATCATGTTGTTTGGTTTGATATGGGAGAGGTCTACCAGCAACTTCTCTAATGAATGATAAGGCATAATGTTCAAGGCAGCCCCGTTGTCAATCAGCATTCGGCCAATGTGGAATCCATTACATCTGGTCGATATGTACAAAGCTTTCAGACTGTTTCTTCCTTCGGGAAGGATGTCTTCATCAGTGAAGGTGATATGATCAGCCGTGATGTTCCCCACGATATGATCCAAGTTATCCACCGTGATTCCCTGGTCCACGTACGCTTGACTCAACACCCGTAGTAGAGCTTTACGATGCACCTCTGAGTTGAGCAGCAGGGATAAAATGGAAATTTAGCGGGCGTTTTGTTCAATTGGTCCACCACACTATATTCGCTGTGTTTTATGATCTTGAGAAATTCACACGCTTCTTTCTTTGTAAAGTCTGGCTTCCCCGTTTCTCCTTAAGCAGATGACTGTCCTTGTTCCATCTCCATAGGCTTATCAACAGGACATGCCTTCTCTAACTCCTTCACCGGTGGTGAATAACATCGAACACTCCTTGTCATGTTCCCAACCCCACTTAGGTTTGCTAAGTCGGCTTCGCCTTGTCCTTCTGCCACCTGGGGCGATAGGCTCACTTCATATTTCCAAGGCACACAGGGTGATTGTTGTCATAAGCAAAAGGCCTAGGTGGATTAACCACCATTGGTGTGGTTGGACTTATCATGTGCTGCGGCATCACCGTGGGTAGTCTTGGGATAAAGGGTTGCACTATCGGGAGTGTTGGTACAAATGGTGGTGGTGGCAACCTAGTTGGTAAGGCGGGGACAAACGGTTTTGGCTTATACTCCTCTGTCACCATACTAACTTCTCCCACCGGAACCTCAAAGTAAAACTGGATCCTGGATTCATTCATTATTTTTTGGACAAAGGCCTTGAACTCCTTGCAATGTTGGATGGTGTGTCCTTTGTGCATGGGGCATTCTTCACTAACATTACCATCATATTGCCCTGATTCCATCAAACAAGCTTTTACAAAGGCTCTGTATACCACCGCCATGGGAGTCACAACCCTACTAACGTCTCTCACCACCAATTCTCCACCATATACAGCCCCAACTTGCCCCCCGTTATGGTTAGGTAGTGGATTTCCAGCGGTACTCGGTTGTGCCGCTTTTGGGAAACTGAGTTTTCCACCCTTCACCAGGGCTTGCACCTCCCGCTTCAATCTCATACAATTTTCCGTGGAATGTCCTCGTGCTCCACAATGGAACTCACAGTAAGCATTGACATCGTACCATGTCGGGTAAGGAGGCTATAGAGTGTGAGGGTATGGCGTGCATCGGATTAGATTTTGCTGCACTAACTGAGGTAATAGTTCTGAGTACGTGTAAGGAATATGGTCGATTGGCTCCCTGGCTGGGCGTGGAGCGGCCCTTGGAGTATTGAGTTGGTTGACGGGCTGAGGATTTGGTGCTGGCGGTCTGTAAGACGGGCCCCCTATATTGTTGACTGGTTGGTAAGAATATGGAACTGGCGTGGGTGGACGGTAGTAATTGATTGGGTTTTGGTTATACTGCGGGTGGTTGTAAGGATGGGGCGGATAATAGGGTCTGATGGGTACCTGGGGCTGATATCCCGTCTGATGGATGTTGTTGACCTCTTCTCTCTTCTTCCCAATCTGTCCCCTCTTGACTTCATCCGGAACAACAATCCTCCCTGATTTGATGCTATTGTCCAACTTTTGCGCTATCACCACGATCTTTGCGAAGGGCTCAGATGCCAAGTTGAACAATTTTTCGAAAAAAAAATAGATTTTTGGGAATCTATAAAGAGACTAGAAATCTCTGATTCCTCTATTCGTGGCCTGACCTAAGAAGCCTTATCCCTCCATCTTTATACAAACTCTGTATAACTCTCGGTAGGCTTTCTTTTCATGGCTTTCAGGGTTTCCCTACATGGGGCTAACTCAACCAAATACTTGTATTGGTCGACGAAGGCTTTTGCAAGATCATCCCACGAATGGATACGCTGCTTGTCGAGCTGATTATACCAAGTAGAAGCTGTCCCCGTTAGGCTATCTTGGAAACAGTGAATCATGAGCTTCTCGTTGGTTGCATAAGGTCCCATCTTCCTGGTGTAACTTCTCAAGTGGTTGTGTGGATAATCCCTAGTCCCGTCGAACTTCTCAAATTCGGGGTCCTTGAATTTCGGAGGTATCACTAGCCCATCCACCAATGACAATTCTGAGGTATCTATAAGACTGTAATAGCTGCTGGATCCTTCCAATCCCCAAAGTCTTTCCTCTATTAAGCTCAATTTGCGCTTGCTGTCCTCAGTCAAATCAATCTTCTGGGACCCTTCTGCCCCTATCAAATCAATGGGCTTTGTAGCCGCTACCCCTGGTTGGTACAGAAAAGTGTAATCCTGTAAAGGCACAGATGCAGCATTGATTCCAGAATGAAATGCCGAAGGATCAGATGGTCCAATTCTGACACCTTGGTGGTGCCTCGGTGGACGGGGCACGAAAGTCCCGGCTGCTACTCCTGACAATGGTGGATAAGCAAACTGTGTTCCGCTGGATACCGGTAGATTAACTTGCGCCATGTTGGCATGCCCGATCCCGAGCCCAGTCAGTCCCGAGCTTTCCCCAAGGTCGACTCTGGTTGGATCTTCCACCTCCTGAGTATTATCTGCCACGACTTTCCCTTTTGTAAACTGATGCATCATTCCCAGTAACTGCTTTATCTTGGCATTCGTCGCCTCCTCTCGCGCTGTGCTTCTTCATCTCTGCGCTTGAGTTCTTCGTCTTTGCGCCTGATCTCTTCTCTTAATTGTTGAATTTCCGTGGCCTGTTCGTCCATCCTTTTGGCCTTAAATCTGGTATTGTACTGCTGGGTTTGCTGATATATCTTTCTGGGTGGAGCTATCTTTTTGACCTGAATTTATTTTAGTTGTTAGTAATTAATCTTTATTTATCGAGTTTTTTCAAGATTTTTAAGGGTGTGGAGTCCCTCCACGACTTGGTAGGAACTTCCACAGGTCAAAAGCCGTGGCCATTTACAATTTTGTTAATAATCAGGGCTTTTGTCCTTATGTAAATGATGCAAATGAATGTTATGATGCATGATCCTACTGAGTCATCATTCAAGATAGAGGAAGAGAGTTGGGATTTTCTGATCTTGAAATACCATAACTGCATATTCTTCATTGATAGAGAGCATCCTTAGCCACACACCATTGTTCATAAAGCGAGAATAATTTAATTACAGGCCATTGTCTTAAACTGAAACTTGAATCAAAAATACTTATACAGGCCTTGAATTGTTCACAAATAACATTGATATTAGAATACTACTCTATTACAAAAGATTTAGTACTGTTGTTTCCCCACGAGCTGCTGGAAGTAGGCAAGAGCTCCATTGCATTGGCCGATGGTGTTCTCCAAGAAGTCAGCTACCGGCTGAAGGCGTCTGCCAAATGGTGCCACGCAAGGTAATATATTCCCAGCCTGGTCCTTGATATCCTCTATCTGTTGTAGCCCGATTTGGATCTTTTCTAGCAAGAAACGAATCTGATCGCACCTCTCTTGATAAGCCCTTTGCTGAGAAAATCCTTGCTCTCTTAGGACATACCATTCGACTCTGAGCTTCCCATATTGCTCCTCCAAGTTCCTCAGCATCCCATTAACTTCCTCAAATTCTTGCTTGTTTATCCTAGCTGCCTGTTTGTGGAATTCTAAGTTTGCCTCTGCCTGTGCTTTGGATGCTTCGGCTGCCCTTACCTTGGCCCTTTCTGCCTCCAGTTCATTTTGTGCCCTTTATCCTTCTCTTCTGACTTTTCTCAAGTCGCGGTCTAGGGTTTTCACTTGCTGATCTTTCATAGAGCACTCTCCTTTCTCAAAGTCCAGCCTTTCGTTGAAATATCTTGTTGCGAGTTCGCTAGCTTTGTTCCTCTTTGTCAACCTCGCCACTTCTTTGCATTCAATCTTAAAGTCCCCTTCAAGCTTCCGATTTTTAGCTTCAGCCTTTTCTTTCAACTTCTTCACATCCTTGGCTTCTTCCTCTGCTTCCTTCAGCTTTGCTTCCATCTCTCTGGCCTTTCTCTCTACCTCTTCTTGTTTCAACATCAGCTGTTGGTTAACTTCTGCTAGTCTCTGAGCTTCACTGCCATTTCTTTCTCTTTCATACTGGATTGTCAACCTCATAACTATGTCTTCCATTTCTTCACTCACTGCGGCGTTAGGATCAGTGGGAGGAGGCACCTTGATAACTTTCACCCTCTTGCGGTGCCAATCCGGGTATTCTGGTGTCACCCGAGTAGATCTCCCGAATTTCTTTACAAAGACCATATGCCTGAGTGTATTCCTAAGCTTCTGGGCCCTTTGCTTGGATTGGTCTTCCCCATACTCAAAATCGACACTATTTAATCCATGGGTAGCTAGAATGAACTAGTCCGCTCCATATTGCCTCCTATCCATTATGGGAGAGTAACTAATGACACCCCATAACCCAAACAAAGGCACCCATGGGTTAGGTCCACAGCAATAAGCTACAGAAGTAGGATGGAACCACGGGGCAACCCAGTTAACCTGATCAGCTTTGAGAGTCCCTAGAAACTTCATCCATTGTCCCTTAGTCTTACCCGCGGGCCATTTGCTAGCAAGGAATTCTCGGATTGGGTTTGCTTTTTCCCCAAGATGAATTGGCAGAGTAAAGTGAGACTCGATGCATTCAAAGTGTCCCTTGAACCAAATAGTCAACAATTGTGCACAACCTTTGAACCGTCCCCCTTTTAAGCGGCAATGATTAAGGGACCTAATAGTTTCTGCTATAATAGCGGGGACTGGATTATTTCCCCTTTTGATGGCATCCATTAGATGGATCACGTATTATCCACCTGTCCTAATGCTTTAGACTACCATTCCATATACCAACACTGCCATGATATCTTGCCCCTGAGGGGTGTTCGGGTTCTCCCTCACAAATTCTATAAGACATTGTGCTGCTAGCCCATCTGAAAAACCCTTGCTCTTCCAATACTTATCATACACTGCTCTTTGCATACCCATGAGATCTGCTAACACTGATATTGCTGTGGACTTGTTTCCTCTCATGAAGACCCTGGAGTTTTCATCAATGGCCTTTAGTCTTAATAACTGGGCGTACTCTTCAATAGTCGGGACCATATCGACCTCATTGAATGTGAAGCATCGATAAGAGCGGTCCCAATATGGTAGCATTCCCCTAATCATGCTGTCATACACCTTTACTTTCATAAGCTGTACCACTGCTCTGTATTTTTCTGCAAATTCTGACTCAGTCATTTTCATCTTCATCCATAGCTTGCGAAGTTCCGTGTAGTCATTATGCTTTAAGTCTAGGTGGACCATGTTTGGTACTTCCGTTTGAAAATCCCCAGATAGGTTATCTCCGTAGAGTCCCTGAGCTATCTCATTCCGGTGTTGTACGTGAGCCGGGTGACTGTCCCTTAAGTGCTATGGGACAAAAGACTCCAGGTTATCCCTATCCCGCATCATCTTTCTCTACCTTAAATGATGAGTCCACCTATGATGCAATGCCACAAAAATGCAAAAAGAAGGAAGCAAAGAAAAAGGAAAACACAAAAAGCAAGTTAGTATCATACAAGGAAAAAAGAGTGCTAAAATTTAAACGGGTAATAATATACAAAGTGCCCTTGGAATATCAAAACATTTTCTATTTTTTGAAAATTTGAGCCTTAGGCTCTTATGGGCAGGAAGTCAATTTATCGGGGTAACGTGATTACCCCTTCTACGATTTGCTAAAAAAAGTAAAGATAAAGGCAAAGAAAGTTCCTTTCGTGTACCGGGTTTACCCTCACAGGTTTGGCTCTAGCTAGGCGGGATATCGCTCATGGTTCTACATGCTGGATGAGGCTTTTCACAATTCTAAAGGCTCCCAGACTGTCCTTACTGACGCCTACTTAGGCTAGTAAGGCCCCCAATTCTCGCCCATTATAGGCTCACTGGAAAGGGTTCAGTCTGAGTGGAGGTTTTTCACTAAAAACCCGCACGGTGACTATCGTCACACGAGGGCTAGCTACTTTGCCTCCTCCTAAAAGGGTTAGAGCTCCGGTGTAAGCTCATGCATATGCAAGTGCAAGTTATTAGTGCACGTGTGAAGGAACATTCAAACCTTTAACAACCATGCCCAACCAAAATTACTAAACTACCCCCAAGAGAAACAGAGCAGATAAATGATTAGACAGAATATATATAAATAAAAGCATGAAAACATGAATTAAACAAGAATAAAAAACAAACAAACAACCAATTATGTAAACCCTAGTTAAATTCTAAATCAGTATTCATTTCGATTCTCTAAGGTCCCCAGTGGAGTCGCCAAGCTGTCGTAACATTCGGGTCCGGGGAACCCTGTCGAAACGACTTAAAAAGGGGGAGTCGCCACTAATCTTTTTTAACCTAAGTGTGATTAGTCACCTATCAAATTATTAAGCCTAATCTCAACCTAAGCTTGGCGAAGGTGACACTAGCCTAATAATATGGTCTACGTAGTCCAGAGCATAAGGGTTCGGGAGTCTAATACGCGTGGGGAAGGATCAGCATCCCCACAACGCCCGTCGAATTGACTGCACTGACTAATCTAGGTTTAACTCATGAGTTTCTATTATTGGTTGTAATTAAACTTTAAATGATTTGAAGAGAATGAATCTTTTGTTTAATTTTGAAAACAAGATGACTCAAGCACAAATGGATTTTTTGATATATATATATATATATATATATATATATATATATATAAGAGTTTAGGAACCAAGGTTTTTATATATTCAAAATAACTCTCATTTAGTAGGAATGGGGACTTTCCCCTTCTTAAAAATTGAAACAAAGTGGGAGCCTTCCCTTTTGAAAAATAAAACTTGGTTGATTAATTTTTTTGATTTTTTGTGATCTTGAAATTCTTTAGAAACATTCAATAAACCTCTTCTTAATTTTGGGAATTGTTTGACTTGGATTCTTTTATTAAAACTTGGGATTTTGAATCACCATATTTGTAAAATTCTATTTTTCTTTTCTTTTCTCAAAAGGGGCTAAAATTCCCATTTTTGGAGAAAGAAAAAGAAACAAGTTTATTTGATATCCTTTTTTCTTTCCTTTTTTTTATTAAAAGACCCTTGGCTTGGGTTTAAAATCTGAAGAGAATAGAAGCAATCACAACTATTTTGGTTTTTTGGAAACAAGGTGTTTCATTTTTTACCTTGAATATTAATAACTTATATTAATTACAGTCTATATATGCAATGAATGCACGTGATGCATGGATTCCGATTAATGTAGGTTTTATCGGGTAATTATACGAGGAACACTGTCCGGGTGCCTTCCACTCATACTGGTAAGACCCCCGTCCAGATGTTCCAAGCCTAGGGGCGATGAATTGAGACCGACAATAGCTGTCCAAATCCCAATCATACACCCCATCATCGGGTCATTTTAATTCATTTGTATGTCGTGGCATAATTAGCAACATGAAGAAACATAAAATTAAAACATGGATGCACATGAAATTTGATTAAAAGCTAAAGCTAATTCAATTTTCATCCTTATTAATTAAAAAAAATGAAACTACACACAAAGCCTTAAGCTCATCCCATAAATATAGACTTATATCAATTATAAGGCCCAAAGCAAATATTCAAGTCCAAACATACACATATGCACATACATAAGCCCACACAACTAATTTACTTAACAAACAAAGCCCACATATTGGCAATCAGGCCCATGATGAATACCCATGTGCACTAAGGGTTAAGCCCAACGTTAAACCCCAAGCCCAAGTACATACCAATGAGGCCCAAACCAAAGTCTCAAGCCCAAATATTGATTTGCTGAAAATTAAGCCAAATTTTTAAATTTTGCTCTCAAGTTGAAACATCCCAAAACGTTGGGGACCAAATTGATCTAAATCGAGGGACTAGACTGAACACGCTGGAAAAATAGGATATTTATGTGCATAAAATTAAAAATCACGATACCTAATTGCATTTAATAATCATTTCAAGGACTTAATAGACGGAAATCAGGGACCCAATTGCATGCGATTTCAAAAATTACCAACCTGAAAATCTAATAAGAAATAATTTTACACAAAATCAAAATAAAAATTTAATTTTATCCGAAAATGGCTAGGAAAATTACCAACTAGGTTTAACTATAAAAGTCTTCTTCTTTTTCATACCTTTAACCCTAGGATCGCCGCCGCCGCTGCCTCAGTGCTCGAAAATCGCCTCCGCGACTGCTCCTCCGCGCCGAAAAATTTTTCCACCGTAGATTGGCTTAAACCGACGTCAGTAGCTTCCCCTTGTCATTCTCTTCCTTAATCTAGCCTCACTTTCAACAGAAATGGCCTCGAAAACCTTATACGAACTCTAACCTGAACCAAGCTTTGAGGTTCCGATCCAACGAAACCCACCGTCGACTGGTCCCGATTTCAGACTATGTCGATCCTCTCAAACCCCTCTACAACCTCTCCGAAACTGAATGGAGACCTAACTCCTCTAGGAACCACCGCCCCAACATGAGAATCTCAAAGCTTCGAGGGATGGAACATATGAGTTGAAGGAGACAAGTTAGAAGCCTCGGAGACAAGGTCTAGTCGTTCTAAAGAAACGAAAGGTGAGCCTTTTCCCTCTCTGTTCTTTCCTCTATTTTGCTTGCTATTTTTCTCTTTTGGCTTGCTAAGAATACTATGAACTATTAAAGCTTTGAACCCTCCCCAAAAACTTACAAGCTAAAACTCTTCCTCTTTTTCATTTTCTTTTTCTTTTTTTTTACTCTCCTTTTCTGAACTCCCCTTTATTGTCCCTGATGAACCCTCTAAAAAGAAGACTATCACCTAAAAAACCCCTTTTAGTATTCTCTTCTACCGTAGGAAAGCAACTAGATCGACTAAGCTTTCCCCCCAATTCTGTTTTTTTAATCTCTCCCTCAAAACTTACCAACTAAAACTCTCCCTCAAAACTTACCAGCTAAAACTACCCCTTTTTGCTTTTTTTTGCAGGTTTTTATCTAATGTCCCAGGGACTCTTAGCTCTAAGGGTTGAATTCCTGTTTTCTCCTCCCAGGAACTTTGAGAGTAAGTTCTATCTTTTTTGTAGTTCCAATTTTAGTGGATATTAGTGCCCTTGGTTTGTTTTTTTTGGCATTTTTGTTTTTAGTTTGGCATGCTAGTTTGGGTGGTATTGTGTGCAGGAGGGCATGTTGGTTGGTGTAGCAGGGGGTACTAGGGTTGCTGCTGGCAAGGTAAGTGCTTACTATTTTGTTTGCTATTTTGTTTCTCTATTTGTCTCTCACGTGAACTCCTCCATGTAGGTGTGCTGAGCTGGCTTATGGGGTTCACTTGGGAGTCAATCAGTGGTTGCCACATCATGGTAAGAGTCTCTCCTTTTTTATTTTACTTTGCTTGTTTCTGCGTGGGATGTGTCTGACGTGTGTGCATGTGGGTATTTGTGGTAAAATGCATGCTAAATGTGCCTACCTATGTGGAAATGGGTTAATGACTGAGCTTAGAAACTAAATGTTAGATGAGAGAATTAAAAATGCATGCTGTCTGGGAAGTGTATGGTATTTTTTTTATTGAGAAATATTGCTGAATGATAATAGGCAATGGAAATGTGAATGCTTGAATGCTTTAGGTTTCGAATGCTCTGGGTTTGCTTGACTATTTCATACTGCCTTTGACTGCATGCTATATGAACCCAAAGTGGGTACATTTGGTACTTAGATGCTATGGTGTGATTTACTGCAAATAAAAATGCCTTAATGAAACTAACTCTACATGAATCTCCTTTTATCTAAGTATGAAATGTTGTCAATGGACTGATCATTATTTGTGCATGTGTGAAAGTGTCTGCTGCTAAATGCCCTTGTTTAGTGCAGTGTAATGTATGGAATGCTTTGCTGCAAATGCTTATTTAAATGCAATATGAATTTCTACTCTTAATGCTAAAATAGCACTAGAATGTGTGTGGAATGGTTGCTGGAAAGTGAGTGGGGTGTCATGAACTGTGAAATGGTACTTTGTGTATGCAAATGTGACATGAGTAATCTGCTGCATTGTGTTTTCAATGCCCTGCAAACATATGCCTGGAGTGTGCCTGATGAAGGTGTTTCTAAATGTGTGACCTAACTATGCTAAACTGAACCAGTTTTAAAGTTATTGGTGTTGTGATTATGGGACTGCCATTTGAGTGAATGCCGACATGTGAAAGTGCAAAATGCCTACTGTTGTGTGTGTGCAGAATGGATATGCTCTACTTTCTTTGTTGTTCGTTTTTTTTGCTTTTTTCTGCTCGGAAAGTGCTATTCAATTAGCTGTAAAATACCAATACTTCATGTTAGTGTTGATGCTTGAAAGTGCATATGTATACTGAGATTAAAAGTGTTCCTGAAACATGGAACGGTAATTGAATGCAAATGAAATGATTTGTTTGTGTTTGATGACTGCGAGAGATGTAATGGTTCGAGGGAGTTGTTTTCTTTTGAGTGCTCCGTCTGTGTGTGATGTGAACTTCAAACGGATAGTGCAAATGTGTATGCTGAAATGGCTCTCGTTGTGTTCTGTTTTTTTTGGATTTTCACGAATGCTTGGGAATGAAATTGATCACCAGGTTATCTTGTTTTTGAAATGCAGTTAAGGGTTGAAGCTGCAAAGAAGCAAGATCGCTTCAAACACTGTGCTAGGTCCGAGAAGGGAAACAAACTTTGAAGTTTTTTTATCTAATTATCTTTTTATCTATTATTTTTTTAATTTTAAGAATAAATTATGCTGAATGGGGAGTAATCCAAAAGGAGCAAGCCTACCATCTTATAACTTTCAATTTGCAAATATAAAGAGAAATGTATATATTTTTTGTAATTTTCGATTATCCATTTTTTTTGATTTCTTTGTCTTTTTCAATCTCAACCCAAATTAACTAAAAAAAGAGATGGGTTTTGTCAAATGGACTAGATAATGGCCCAAAGAATACAAGGAGGAAATTGATAACAAATGGGCTTGGGCCTGTTTAGGAAAGAGGGTTGCAATCTCATTATGGATTTCACGGGATTGGGCCTTGACCCAAAACAAAGAGAACAAATAGCCAAAAGAGATACCCAACTACCAAAGCCCAAGGCACAATATCTAATCAAAGACTTAGAAGCAAAAACGCCTAACAATTGAGAGCCCACGAGTGCAACTTAGTCATGGTAGGATGGTATGTGTCCATGCAAAGTGCAACATAGATAAAGGGAAATAAGAACTTATTAACAACTGAACTAACACTTAACCAAAATAACCAAAATGTAAAAAATGGTGTCTACACTTCCACCATCCAATAGAACTAAAATTCAACAAGTTATGCTCTTACCAATTCATGAATAAAGGTAAAACTTTGTTTTTCGGGCTCAAGGTTCTTTGGGATAATGTGGTTAAACAAAGAAAAAAAAGCTAAATATATCAATAAGGCAACAAAGGGGTTACTAGTGATAATGTAAAAATGGTAGGCATCCTAAGGCTCTAACATCCAAACAAACGCCTTAGTCATCCCCATACACAATACGTATACATTCCAAACCAATCATACCACAATCCAATTAGACTCGAAGAGATTCGACACAAGTTCTAGAAGTAGCAAAAACCAAATTTTATACCCAATTGACAAGCATCATCTTCATTTGATAAACTTTGGCAACCATTTGTAAAAATAGTTAAAATAATGACACTATTGATGATATCCAAATCTACAAATTTTAGCCAAAAACCAAAACAAATTTTGAAAATCTTGAATATGAACTCCTAACATATGCCTTAATGCAAAATTTCAAATGCAAAAATAAAAGATATAAAATGGGAGAAGATAAATATGCAATAAACAATAATGACATGCCAATGCTTAACAAAAATTAGATTCTATCCCCCCACACTTAATCCAGACATTGTCCTCAATGGACACTATAGAAAATAAGGAGAAATAGATGAAAAGAACACTCCCTTGTTATATATGAAGATCGAAATTCCTATGTAGCAAACCAAGTATACATCAGTGAAAGTGCAGAAAATTAGCTACAAGGAATGGAAAACATAAAACAAAGAGAGTGAAGAGTTAAGCAAATACATGCCGAAAAGTTAGTAAAAGTGAAAAAGTACATAAACGACAAATAAAAATTAACTAGGGATGAAGAGAAAATAAAAGAAAAGAAAAGAAAATGCAAACTAAAGTAGTAGTCAGGTCATGGTGCGGATGGTGGAGGCTGAATGTGGAAGTGCGCCATGATCAAATCCAGAGATGCCCGAATGTCAGCCTGTCCAGCTAGCAAAGTCGCCTGTGTGGCCTCGATATTAACGAGACGGGTGTCAATGTCCGAAGAGTCCGAAGGAGCTGCAGAAGAAGATTCAGGCTCATCATTACTGGGCTCGCGAGATGGAGGATGTAATGGCACATGCTCATCAACATAGTCGTGTTGACGCTCATTAGTCCATACTCCCTCTTTTTTAGTATAGCCAAAATTCTTCAACTTGTCCTTGTTAAGTTTAACAGGAACTGTGACGGACTCAAAACGAGAGAGACCAACTTGATGCTTCTGCAATATATCTGAAATGAGACAAGGAAAGACAAAGTGTGATTTGGATTTAGCAGCATCCCATATCTCATTTATGATCGTCTTTGCCAAATCAATTCCCGGAACATGCTCAGGAAGTGGATTAGTTGTCATCATCTGCAAAGTAAAAATGTCCGTTAAACGGAGCTCATTGGTGATGGTACTGTGTGTGGGCATCATGTTGGTTTGGGAAGCGAAACGATGAGCCGAAGTCAGATGCTGCAGAACTTTGCATAAACTGTCCACTGATCCTTGTGATTTATCGAGTAAGGAACATCCAAATGCTTGATAGCCACTGTCTTATTCCAATCCCTGTCCAAAATACAAATTCTTGTATTCCTCATTTTCTCAAAATGGAGCCTACCTCCTTTACCAGGAAATTTATACCATTCATTTAGCTTGGAGTCCGTAATCTCAATGACTTTTCCACGAACATAGGAAGAGAGAGATATGCAGGTAGTTTTGTCATTTTCTTCTAGATTAGCATAAAATTCCTTAACAAGTTCAAGGTAATACTTGTTAGGCAACTTGAGAAATTCCTCCCAACTAAGATGCTCGAAAGCTTGGTGAATATGGAATTGAGATTCAAAGTCTTCCGGCACATTTTGTTCTTCAACAAAACCCATATTCACAATCTTTTTATACCAATCATGATCCTTTTTATAAAGGAAGCGAGGGTCCGTAGAGCGTGTCTTATCAACGTCGGGAGCCTTGCGCTTTCTTGTCATGATGAATCAAAACCAAAGCAAGAGCAATAACAGGTAGCAAGGTTCCACAATATAGCACTAAGAGTAATCCTCTAAATTCAACAATAATCACAAACCGCCTAAGATCAATACTAATCAACAAGCAAAGCTAATGTGTACCCAAACTCAGTTTAAGCACAAATTCAGTAGAATCACCAAGAATTGGTCAGAAACAATAGAAGCAAAGCTATTTCTTGATGGCAGCAGATTTCAATTAAGCAGGACAAAGACCTAATCAAGTATCACACCAATAGGCAAATATCAAGTTCTCAAGCAACTAATCTTGAACTTAAATGATGTGACCAACAAAGAGTTGCCAGTACAAAGTTCATAAATTCCAAATTCAAAACCACTCAACTGTATACGTAGCAATATGACAACTCAATGAAGTAGAAATTTCAGAATAGAGATCCAATGCAAAGAGCACATCACGCAACAGAAGATGCCAATTATAGATTCTTCAACCGATAAAACTTTAAGCTCAAACCCATAATGTATTTCAATAAGTCGACTGAACCATGAAAAGAAATTACCAATCAAGAAGAGGATGGAACAGCAGGTGGTGAAACTTAGTTGTTGGGTTTGTCGGCGTTGAAGATTTGCGGTGGAGATGAGGCGGCGCTGACTTATCTCGGGAGGACAGTGTCGATGTGCTTGAAGATGGGTTCTTGAAAGTGAGCCTTTAAAGAGCTACAACGGGGAGAGATAAGGAAGAGGAAGCTCGGGTGGTGGGAGGTTTCGACGGTGGTGATTGTGGAGAGAAGCGATGGCGGAGAGGAGAGGAGAGGAGGTGATGGCCAATTGAAAGGGGAAGGAGATGATGGCGGAGAGAAGAAGAAGAAGAATTTGGAATTCTATGGTTAGGGCTCGAAAAGAAAAGGGGGAAAAAATTGGGTTTCGATTTTTTTGGTTCCCCTTTAATTTTTATTTTTATTTTTTTAAAATCAAAACAGTGGGCAAAATTCTGAGATGAGCCGCGCGTGGCTCAGGGCTAGCCCGCGCGCGGTTTTCCTAGGCACATGCTGCGTGCCTTGGCCTGCTATACCCGCGCCTGGGCGTCCCCTGGGTGCTCAAAACTCCAAATTTTGGTCCTTTTATGCTCCAAACTTGCGGAAATGACTCTGATAATAATTCCAACATGACCTGAATGGAAAAATTAATTAATGCAAAATAAATTATACAAAATAAAAGTGAAATAAAAGGTTAATGTGTACTAAATTACAAATTCTAACTAAAATGAAGATAAAGATAATTAAAATTAGTAAGAGAAATTAGAAAATGGGTTGCCTCCCAACAAGCGCTGTTGTTTAACGTCGTTAGCTCGACGAAGTGTTGAGGTATTTATTCAGAGAATGTGATGCTCTGAACATGGTGCACATATTCTCCTTCGAAGTAATGCTTTAATCTTTGACCATTGACTACAAAGGGTCTCTTTTCGTCTCCTTCAATCTCAATTGCACCATAAGGATGAAATTTAGTCACAACAAAGGGTCCGGACCAAAGCGATTTCAATTTACCTGGAAATAATTTAAAACGTGAGTTAAATAAAAGAACATTCTGACCCACTTTAAATTCCCTCCTTAGGATATTCTTGTCATGCCAAGTTTTGGTCCTTTCCTTGTAAATTCGAGCATCTACATATGAATCTCTCAGATTTTCTTCAAGCTCATTTAATTGCAACAATCGCTTCTCCCCAGCTGACTTGAGATCATAATTCAATGCTTTCACCGCCCAATAAGCCTTATGCTCAATTTCAACTAGTAAATGGCAAGACTTACCATACACAAGTCGATAGGGTGACATGCCCAAGGGAGTTTTAAATGCAGTCCTATAAGCCCACAAAGCATCATCAAGCTTCATTGACCAATCTTTTCTAGTGTGACTAACCGTTTTCTCCAAGATAGCTTTGATTTCCCGGTTAGATACCTCTACTTGCCCACTCGTTTGAGGGTGATAAGTGGTTCCAGATTTGAAAGTGCACCCATACTTACGCATTAATTTCCTGAACTGATCATTCTGAAAGTGAGTACCATTGTCACTAATGATAGCACGAGGAACTCCAAATCTAGAAAAGAAATTTTTCCGAATGAACTTAACCACACTAGATCCTGAATTGTCAGGCAATGCAATAGCTTCCACCCATTTAGAGACATAATCAACATCAACAAGAATGTACTTATTCTTACTAGATAGAGTGAAAGGTCCCATAAAGTCAAGTCCCCAAACATCAAAGATTTCAACTTCTAGAATACCTGATTGAGGCATTTCATGCCTTCTGCTTATGTTACCAGTTCTTTGACATCGGTCACATGACATTACGAAACTCATTGCATCCTTAAAGAGTGTAGGCCAAAAGAAACCACATTGAAGTGTTAGCAGCTGTTTTAGATGCACCATGATGTCCCCCACAAGGAAGTGAATGACAATGAGTGAGGATAGAGACCATTTCTTCCTCAGGAACACATCTTCGAATGACACCATCAGTACATCTATGGAATAAAAGTGGATCATCCCATATGTAATGCTTAACCTCCGAAAAGAACTTCCTTTTTTGGTGATGATTAAGACCCAACGGTACTTCATTAGAGACCAAGAAGTTTACAATGTCGGCAAACCATGGGACATTGGCATCCTTAACAGCCATTAAGTTCTCATCAGGGAAGCTATCATTTATTGGTACGTCATCCACCTTATCTTCTTGCTCCAATCTTGAAAGATGGTCGGCTACCAAATTTTCTGACCCTTTCTTATCTCGAATTTCCAAGTCAAATTCTTACAAGAGTAAAATCCATCTAATTAGTCTTAGCTTGGTGTCCTTTTTAATCAATAGATATTTCAAAGCAGAATGGTCAGTATAAAGAACAACTTTGGAACCAACAAGATAAGATCTAAATTTCTCAAAAGCATAGACAACGGCTAGCAATTCCTTCTCAGTGGTAGCATAATTAATCTGAGCATTATCAAAAACTTCGCTAGCATAATAAATAACATGTAATCTTTTATCCTATTTTTGTCCTAAAACTGCTCCCACAGCATAGTCACTAGCATCACACATGACTTCGAATGGGAGGCTCCAATCTGGTACAACCATGATAGGAGCTGATGTAAGTTCCTTTTTCAACCTGTTGAAAGCATTCAAACAATTCTCATCAAAATTAAAAAGAACATCTTTTTGAAGTAAATCACATAAAGGCTTAGCTATTTTTGAGAAATCCTTAATAAAGTGCCTATAAAAGCCTGCATGCCCAAGGAAACTCCTAATAGCTCGAATTGAGGTTGGTGGTGGTAGTTTGTCAATGACTTCAATTTTAGCGTTGTCCACCTCAATTCCCTTTTGTGAAATTTTGTGGCAAGGACAATCCCTTCTTGTACCATAAAATGGCATTTTTCCCAATTAAGCACAAGGATTGTCTCTTCACATTGCTTAAGTACATGTTCCAAATTAGACAAACACTCATCAAAAGAAGGTCCAAAGACAGAAAAATCATCCTAAATACCTCAATTATCTTCTCCACCATGTCGGAGAAGATAGACATCATGCATCGTTGGAAAGTTGCAGGAGCGTTGCAAAGTCCAAAAGGCATTCTTTTGTAAGCAAATGTGCCATAAGGACAAGTAAAAGTGGTTTTCTCCTGATCTTCTGGGGCAATGTAAATCTGGTTATAACCTGAGTAACCATCTAAAAAACAATAATAAGCATGCACAGCTAATCTTTCCAACATTTGATCAATAAAAGGTAAAGGAAAATGATCCTTTCAAGTTGCCGCATTCAATTTGCGGTAATCAATGCACACTCTCCACCCAGTTTGCTTCCTAACAGGGATCAACTCATTCTTTTCATTGTGCTCAACAGTGATACCTCATTTCTTTGGAACAACCTGTACAGGACTTACCCAAGGACTATCAGAAATCGTATAGATAATTCCTGCATCAAGTAATTTAAGTACCTCATCGCGCACAACATCTTTCATGTTTGGGTTGAGTCTCCTTTGATGCTCCACATTGGGTTTGTGATTCTCCTCCATGAGAATCTTGTGCATGCACACTGATGGACTAATGCCCTTAATGTCAGCAATGGTCCAGGCAATAGCCGTCTTGTGCTTTCTCAAAACTCGTACAATCTTCTCTTCCTGCACACTAGATAAAGAATATGAGACAATAACATGATAAGTATTTGATTCTCCCAAGAAAACATACCTCAAATGAGAAGGAAGTTGTTTTAATTCTGGTTTTGGTGGTGCTTGGCAAGAAGGTAACAATTTGGGTTTTCTTTGTCCAAATTCTTCAATAGCTAAACATTTATTAAAAGAACCACTACCTTTTAAACCTAGCAACATAATTATGCAAGTTTTCAACAACTTCTTCATCACCTAAAGGCAAAGTTAAACAGGGAAGAAGAGGATCATGACTTATCATTTTAACAATATTCTCATTCACAGATTCATCTAGCACATCAAGTCTAAAACAAGAATCCTCAAAAGGAAGACTTTTCATGGCTTTGAAAATACTAAATTCTTCCTTATCCTCACCAATACTGAAAGTGAGTTTTACCAGCTGCAACATCAATCAAAGCATGGGCAGTAAGCATAATGGTCTACCCAAAATCACAGGCACATCCACATCATAGTCCATCTCCATAACCAAAATATCAACAGGAAATATTAACTTACCAACCTTTACCAACAAATCCTCTACAACACCTATAGGATATCTTACCGAACGATCTGCTAATTGTAAAGCAATTGTTGTAGGTTTGAGGCCTTCCAATCCAAGTTTCCTATAAAGAGACAAAGGCATCAAATTTATGCTAGCACCTAAATCAGCCAAACACTTAACTACACTCAATTCACCAACATAATAACGTATAATAAAACTCCCTGGATCCTTTAACTTTGGAGGTAGTTTTCTCTGAATGATGGCACTACACTCTTCAGTCAAAGGTACGGTCGAATATTCCTCCAATTTTTCCTTGCTTGACACAATCTGTTTCAAGTATCTAGCATAACTAGGCATTTTGGCAAGTGCCTCAACAAAAGGTATATTAATAGTAATCTTCTTAAACAAATCTAAAAACCTTTTGTAGTTATCATCATCATGTCTCTTTCTCAACCTTTGAGGATATGGAATAAGTGGTACATAAGGCTTAACTGGAGATTGAAAAGTTGGCTTACTCACCTGAGCTGTGCTTACCTCATCGGAATCAACATCCACAAGTTCAGTTTCCTTTGGAGTGGACTTTACTGCTTTCTCTTTGGTGGCATCAGTCTCCACAAGTTTTCCACTCCTCAAAGTGATGGCTTTGCAATTTTCTTTAGGATTCACCAAAGTATCACTAGGGAATTGACCATTACCTCTTTCACTCAACTGCTTAGCCAGCTGACCAACCTGCACCTCAAGGTTTCGAATGGAGGTCTGATTTGATTGTGCTATTTGCAAAGCGTTCTGGCTAACTTGTGTAGTAGCCTCATTTTTCTGAATGAACATCTCCTCTAGCTTCTCAACTCTTTTGTCTGAAGGTGCTGGTTGAGGTTGTGGTGCTTGATGTGGTGGTTGTGGCTGCAGAGGTTGTTGAAACTGTTGTCTGGGCTACTGGTATCCAGGTTGACCCACAGGTCTACTAGAAGAAGCGCCTTGACCCCCCCAAGAAGAATTAGGTTGATTTCTCATCCCTGAATTGTAAGTGTTGGGTAAGGATTGTTTTGCTGCCTTCCAGTATTAGCAACGTATTAGGCTTGTTCTACATGTGAACACTCAGAACTATCATGGTAATCTGAACACCAATCACAACTCACTTGAGAGTTAGGGGGGTTAGAGATAGCATTAATATTAGCTTTGCTCAACAAAGTAACAATAGAATCAAGTTTAGCATTAAGCATAGTAACACTATCCACCGAATACAAACCTTTCTTGGATCCATCCCTTTCCCCATAAAATTCTTCATTGTTGGATGCCACAATTTCCATCAATTCCAATGCTTTAGCCACAGGTTTCTTCAATATTGCACCATCTGCTGCAGAGTTCAAATTGGATTTACATTGAGATAAAAGACTATTATAAAAAGTTTGTACCAATAACCAATCTGGAACTCCATGGTGTGGACATTTTCGTTGCAGATCCTTGAATCTTTCCCAGGCATCATAAAGCGTTTCGTTGTCACGTTGCTTGAAGCTAGTAATGTTAGTTCTCAGCTTATTGCTTCTCTCAAGTGGGAAGTACTTTGTCAGAAAAGATGTGGTAAGCTCATCCCATGTTTTGAAGTGGTTTGGAGGAAAAGAATTCAACCAACCTTTTGCTTTGTCCCTGAGAGAAAAAGGAAACAAACGTAAACGAATTGCTCCATCAATAACATTATGAATCTTTACCGTATCACAAATTTTCTGGAAATTTGTTATAAGCAGCAAAGGATCTTCAGTAGTTCTGCCATCAAAAGGATTGTGTTGGACCATTGTGATGAGGCCTGGTTTGATCTCAAAGTTTTGAGCCTGAATGGTGGGCCTAGCTATGCTAGTCTAAGCATTGGTAATACTCAGGAGAGCATATTGTCCCACAGGTTTGGTATCAAAAACTTGATCATCAACCATGATTTCTTTTTGCCTTTGCTTTTCAAGTTTTGTTTGTGCTCGGTTGAATTTGCAGAGTTTCTCAATTTCAGGGATGTATGGAACAAGAGCAGTAGATGCAGTGGTTGCCCTTGTCATACACTACCTAAAATCAAAGAAAAGAGAAGATCAAACGAAATAAAATAAAAGATATAACAAATTAAAAATAGAAATTAAAGTGATCCCCGACAACGGCGCCAAAAACTTGATGAACTAAATCTGCAAGTGCACAGAGTCAGTTGAAGTAATAATCCTAGAATAATCCAGGTGTCGAATCCACAAAGAACAAATAATCTCTATTATAATTGATTCTATCAAAGAAGGAAATTATAAGAAATTATTAAGACAATTAAAAACTAAAAACAATTAAATTGTAAAAGTAGAGAATTAAATAAAGATGTAAGATAATAATTGGAAAGCTTAGAGCTTCAGGTTTCACCTAATTGGGAAATACTACCTAACCTATGAATTAAATTGATGTAAAATTAGAATAGAATTACACTTAATTACATATGTGCTCCGTCGAGTCTACACAGGAATACCTAACTAATTAGATTCACTATCTGTCGATGAAAACCTAATTAACTAGATTCATTAAGAACAAGTAATTATTCACCTATCAAATTAGCCTAAGATTCATGTCTGATCCAGTCTAATTTGTCTATTTTCCTAGTGCACAGATTATGCTTCTCCTGTCAGTTCATCACACAATCTCTGAAACAATCTATATGTTGATCAGGCATATAAATCTCATGAAGAACAAAGAAAATAAATCTAACTTTGAAGAAAATCAATTCAAAACATAAATTCAAGTAATAATCCCCAATTGGTTATGCCTAAAACCCTAATTAGGGATTTAGCTACTCATGCTCATAAAATCAAAACAAGAATTATTATTAAGAAGAAAAGAATTCAAGAACATGAGAAAGAAGAAAAACCCCTTGAAGAAATCTTGAAGAGAGCCTCCCAAAAATCCAAAGTAGAATAGTTGATGGAAAATAAAATACAAGAGCTCTCCCTTTTATAGGGATACAAATTATAATTAATTAATAAATCCAAAAGGGACTAGGAATAAAAGAAATCTGACTTTAATTGGCCCAAAATTCGTAGAAAATAATTATTGGTTGAAAATAGGTGAAAACCTATCAAAAATAGGAGAAAAGCTGGTCAAAATCGGATCCAAACGACTCGCCCGCGCGCGGCTTGTACCAGGTGAATTTGCGCGTCCCAAACAAGCTCACCCGCACACGGGTTATCCCAGGTGCTTTTTATACGCCAAATTCAATCTTTCAATTATCTTGGCTAAAACTCCTCCTTGGTACTTCCAACTTCTATTTTCCTTCAATTTGGTCCATTTTCTTCATTATATCTCCAATTAAGCCTAAGAAAGAAAATCAAAGGAAATTAAGTATAAAATAATTAAAATAACTAATAAAAGCACCAAAAATAACACCAATAATTATATAAAAATATAGACTTATCAACCCAACGGCTAGCAAAACCCATCTTCAACATAATAGCTTCCAAAAAATCTCATTCCACTATGTTATAAGCTTTGCTCATATCCAACTTCAGTGCAAAATAACCCTGCTTTGCTATTTTCCTATGCTTCAAAGCATGCAACAACTCAAAATCCACAAGGATATTATCAGTGATCAGCCTCCCAGGCACAAAAGCTCTCTAGGATTCACTTATACAAACAGGGAGGACAGATTTGAGCCTATTAACCAGTACCTTAGAGATGATCTTGTAAAGCACATTGCAAAGATAATAGGCCTAAACTGGGTCATATTAGTGGGTTTGTCAACTTTAAGGATCAACATGATATGTGTTTTATTGATAGAAGACAAATCTAAATTACCATGAAAAAAAATCTAAACAAAAATTAGTGACTTCACTATAAACAATATGCCAAAATTTTTGAAAGAAGAAAGCATGCATACCATCGGGGCCAGGGGCTTTTGTAGGGTATATCTGTTTGAGGGCAATAAGAATCTCCTCGACAGAGAACTCTGAAAGAAGATGCTTGTTCATCTCTGTTGTGATAGATGGTTGGACAACATTTTAGGATTTCATCATAACGCGTCGACCCATTCGAGGTAAAGAGTTTTTTAAAGTAATTGGAAGCAATTTCCTGTATTTCTGCTGGATCATCAGTCTTTTTACCATCCTCTCATTCTAATTCCCCAATAAAATTTTTCTTTTTACGCTTAGAAGCTTATGCATGGAAATAAGCAGTATTCTATTTCCATCCTTCAACTAGTTTACCCTAGACCTCTGCATCAAAAATGATTCTTCTTCCTCCAATAACTTGTTAAGTTCTTCCGCACCTCATTTTCTTTTTCTAAATGCTCTTCACTCCCATCCCCATCACCGAAATGTTTAAGGACCTTAGTGAGCTCATCAATCTTATCTCTCAAACCCGAAAACTTCTTTACGTAATTACCATGTAGAGAGCTCCTTAAAAACTCAATCCGCCCCCTAAAAGATCCATGCCATTTGAAAACTCCCACTTTTCAATAACTAAATCTTTACAATCAGGCTCCTTGCACCAGCCCGTTTCAAAATATTGCCTTTTACAATGCTTGGGCGATTTCTTTTTCTTACTTCTAACCACTTCGGTTCTCAACAATATAGGTGAATGATCAGAGACACTGGAAACTAGATGATCTAGGCAAGTCGTAGAGAAACGAGTTAACCATTCCATGGTTGACACCCCACGATCAAGTCTTTCTCTAACTACTTCTCCACCCCGCACTCGCTTTTTCCAAGTAAAAGTATGTCCATAAAAAGCTATATCCTGCAAACCACAATCATCGAGGGCATCACGAAAATCCATCATTTGACTATCAGGCCATAAGCTACCCCCTTCCTTCTCTGATTGCCATAGTATTTTATTGAAATCACCAAAGCAGAACCAATACTTTTCGGGATTAGCTGCTAGTTTTCGTAAAAGACTACAAGTTCTATTCCTTCGACTAGTATTTGGTTCCCCATATAAACCTGTAAGCCTCCACTTTGTAGCCCCATTCTTTTCATCAACTAGCATCTCAATATGGTTCTGAGAGAAATTAATAAGTTGTAGATCCACAGTATCATCCCACATCATAGCTAAGCCACCACTCCTACCAATAACATCAACACCAAAACAAGCAGACATACGACATCTACAACTAATACTATCTAATTTATTAACTGAGAGCTTTGTTTCCATAAGAAAAATAACATTCGGCTTCTCTCTTCGTACAAGCTCACAGAGAGCTCTAACTACTCGTGGGTTCCCAAGCCCACGACAGTTCCATGCAACACTTATCATGGCTATCGGCGGGGCTGATCATCAGCCTCCGCTGTTGCTAAAATTGTTTGAACTGGAGAAGAAACTTCAGCAGACTTCCCACCACCATTGACTTTAGCTTCAACATCCATTAAACTACAATGAATTACTGCACTCAATTTTTCGACCAGAGAATGAATCGACCCTCCATCATCCTTTTTCTCACGAGCAATTCTTTTCCATGAGCCCTTACTACTGGCTTTGGTTTTCCCCCATGACCCCTTGCAACATCCGAATTCGCAACTTTCACCACTGTCTTGACTTTATGAATTTTTTAGAGAGATGAAATTAGCTCCCATCCCCATCGTAACCTCCAAATTATCTCCAGGGCCTACTCTTTGTTTCGGTGTCGTTGGCCCAACATGGCCCAAGCCATACTCAGCACCCCTCTTTAAAACCTTGTGATTTTCTAAGCCCCCATCTACCACTGTTCGGCCCACAAGTCCATTGTGCTTATCCCCAAAAACAAGGCCCAAATTAACTTCCTTGCTCCCCGTCGCCTTGCTCTTCATAGCTAAAACAACAATCCTTGATTTATGCAATTTGCCATCCGATTTTGCAGCCTTTGACCCCGATCCTTTATCATCCAAAGACATGTTTTTTATGGCCACCAAGTCAACAACTGATTTAACGGGATCAAACAAAATCAAAGCATTATTACTATGCGTTGTTTCCTTAACAACCTCCTCATCAGAATAAAAAGAATTACTATCGTTATCACCATGATTGTCTCCTAAAGACCCAGCCACCTTCAAAGCCTTTCCATGATTAACGTTGTTACCAATTCTAGATTCCACCGGTAGCCTCCGACCACCATTATCGCCTGAGCCCTCCGAGAATAACTCTTTCCGACAACCAATTTCTTTATCAAAATTAACTGCATAATCCCTCCTAAGCAGTGCCGGTTTCAATATCGGCACAACCCTCATCCTAGAACCCATCAACTAGTGTTTCAGTGGAGAAGCTCGAAGCCAATCCCTCCATTGCTGCACTACATCCGTTCCATTCTCTGAATCCTCTTTCTCACAATAAATAGCACAATGGCCTAATAAGCCTCAAGTGAAACAGAATTCAGGCAAACGCTCATATTTAAGGCATCCCCTAGCACCTTTCGGATTGCTGATTAAGATTGTTCGCCTAAGTAGTTAAGAGTATTTAAAATCTCGGTTATTTTCATTTTGGGTAATTTTGACTTTTGAAGAAAAAAAGTTATAAATGTACTAATATTTACTTTTCAATAATTATATATTGACCCTAAGGCTAAATCATTTTATTTTATTATATTGTATATAGGCATCAGATAATGTGCTTTTTACTCGAGTCCATGTAAAACTTAGATTTCTAATGGATCAATATCCTAAAAGGAAAAAATATTTAGGGTCAAAGCTAGGGAAAGCATCGGTCGATTCGGTCGGTTTTAATTTTGATATATGTGAAACCGAAAGCCGACCGAAATATATAAGAAACTGACCGAATCAGTTTTGTCATTTTTGATTTAGATTCCTTTTTAAAATTTTACAAACTAAAAAAATTATCTGAATTTTATTTTTAATTAATTTTATTATTTCTAAATGTTAAATATAAATATATAAATTATTATAAAACATTAAAACAAAAAACTTATATAAACTAAAACTAAAATTATTAATCTTTAGATATATTATATATAAAATAAAAAATATTATATATTTTATTGGTGGTCGGTTTCAAATCAAAAGTTTCAATACCGAACACCGACCGCCTCGGTTTTCGTCGATCGGTTTTGGGCAATTTTAGGCGGTTTGGTCTTCTTTTGCTCACCCCTAGTCAGTGCTTAGTTTTATTTTTAAACTAGGTTTTTAAGTTCAAGCTATTCCTAAAATTTATATCAATATTTTAGATATAAAATTTTTTAATTATTGTTTTTGTTTATATTTGATCGTGATTTTAGTTTCAGCAACATTTGATATTATTTATTTTTAATTTAAATAAAATTGGAAAAAATATAAACATAACATCTTATTCGTTAAATTAAGTAAATATTATTATTTATTAATTCATCGTAATGTCTAAATAAATCATCATATGATATGATATTATAAATACAAATGGGAGTAATGTTGTTTATAATCTATTAACTTGGATTAATGTATAACAAAGATTTCTTAAATGATTTGATTGAATGTGCAATTCTAAACGAATTGCACACTCATGACACGCTATATTATCTTCAAAATGTTCCGCGGGAATAAATTCTTCATATTGCAAATAACGTTGCAAACGACATTTCTTCTTGTGTATGGTAACCTTCCTGATAAGTTTCCTAAACTGTCAGATCCGATCTCTAGTCGTACATTTAAATAATTCTTTCAAATAAACAATCCCTTCATTCTCTTCAAAATAAATTAGACAAATACCAAGACTATATTGATGGAGTTTATCACCCATTGTATATCCCGCTTAAAGTGGATTAAATCCATAAAAAAATTTCTTCCGAAATAGAAATCTTGTAAATCAAGAATGAATAAGGCCATTGGATGCATGTTGTTACAATAAAATCTCAGAACGTCTCTTTCCTTTCACGGCATATTCCTTATGTGGCTAGTGTAAGAGTTCAAATCGACAACATTAATTAGTTTCATATCTAATCCCATCTTTTTGGAGCTAAAAAAACAAAACAATCATTGGTTTTAGTCATAATAATTTCTAAAAATTATATGAATTTGTTTCTTTTTCTTTTTTTTTTTGAAACGATAAGAGCTAATGAATTGATGTGTAAAATTTAAAATTAATCTTGATCGTTTAGAGCTTCTCCTGCTGATAACGTGTTGTAAAATGATAATAAAACAAAGTAAAAGGTAAAAGAGTAGAGAATTGAAGTATGAAAAAGACGATAATATAGAGAACAAGAGAATATGGAGAATGGGAGAAATTGTATCTTATTCAACTGATTCCATAACAAAGCAAATGACCTATTTATAGGCACATAGATACATCACCATAAATATAAGGGGATGAACTAAGTACATAGGTAAATGTGTATGAATGAAGCAAGTCATTAATTTTATCCTCAATTAGATCCATGGACATCCACAATATACATGTATGTATATTCATAACACTATCACCTTTCAATTTGATTTCTTTCACACTCACATCACCTCGAACACAATGTCAAATAAGTTATGATTTGTGTCAAAAGCTAATTTTAACCGCAAAAGACAAGCCAACCTGAAAAGCTAATCTTTAGATGTTTTTGCGTTTCAAAAGTGATTTTTGACATTAAATGACTAAGGCTTGGTTTGGGATTGAGTTTGGAGATAAAAAAAGCTACTTTTCACCTCAAACACAATGGCAAATGAGTTATGATTTGTGTCAAAAGCTAATTTTCACCGCAAAAGGCAAGCCAACCTGAAAAGCTAATCTTTAGGTGTTTTTGCGTTTCAAATATGTTTTTGGACATTAAATGACTAATCTCCCCTAAATATTTCTTCTCTTTCTATTTTAATTAGTACCCTTTTTAGACATTTTATCTCTCTACCACATTTTTCTACACAAATACCAAACATTAATTACATTTTTCTATCCCAATTTTAAAAAGCACATTTAAAAAACACTTCTTCCAAACCAAACTTTTTCAAAACTTAATCTTAATCCCAAACTAAGCCTAAAATCCCTATGTACAAAAAAAATGACTAAAATCCTTTAAATATTTTCTCTTTCTATTTTATTTAATTAATAGCCTTTTTAGATATTTTATCTCTCTACTATATTTTTCTACAATAATACCAAACATTAATTAAATTTTTCTACCCCAATTTTAAAAAGTACTTTTAAAAACACTTATTTCAAACCAAATTTTTTCAAAACGTAACCTCAGTACCAAACTAAGCATATGGCTTGGTTTATACCAGTAAATAAAAAAAGTGGATCAGACTAGCCAATTGAACCGATTCAACTTGGAATTAGCCATCAGTCCGATGATAATAAGATTTGAACCGATTCAACCAGTTGAACCATGACCCGGTCAGTTCCTCCGCCAGTCCGGTGACTACCAAACAGATTGGTCTATACTTTCAAGGTAGGGTTTAAGTTAAGTGTAGTGAGAGCGGGACGTAGTGGAGGGAAAATAGAGGGAAACGGTGCGAAGGGTTTATTTAAGGATTAAAACACAAAAAAAGGAAAAGAAAGGAAAGGAGAGCCAAAAATTAAGCAAAAGACAGAATCTCTCTGAAACCTCAAATTCTTTTTTGTGTTTCATGGCGCTCCTTCGATATCCTTATCTTCATCTTCGTCGAACGGCCTCTAGTTTCTTCCTTCATTCTCCTTCTTTCCACTCTCTCGCTTCGCTTCCTCGTTCCTCTCTACTCTTCACGCCCAGGTTTTCTTCTTTTCTCTCTCTGTTCACCCTCTCTCTCTCTCTCTCTCTCTCTCTCTTCCCTCAAAGAGAAGTTTTGTTACTTTATTTGATTATTCCGAAACGTCCCAAAAGAATGGGGAGTTGGGTTTCTAAAATTGTATAACAAAGCTGGGTTTTCTTCGATTTTGCTCAGTAATTGCTTAAAAAATGTTTAAAATAGCAAAAATGTTGTCATTTGTTTGGCCCAGTTTGATAAAATGAGCGTTTCTGTTTTCTTATTTCTGGGGCTTACTAAGAAAGAAAGGAGATGGGTTTTCAATTCTTTTTGTGGTTGAATGTTTAATTTGAATTAGTTTGCCAAATTGGGTTATTGGATTTTTGCAGGACAAACTTTCCATCGAGGAGCATATACAGGTTTCCAGTGCAAAATGTGGTTATACCACAGGCCTTTATGTCATCTAACCTCACAACTGAAGCTTTCCACGAAAGCAAAAGCTCCAAAGCTTATAACTCCGAGCAAATTCAGGTAACGTTGCAAAGTGTACTTTTCTTTTAAATGTTCTTAGTCTAGTTTTAGTGCTGTCTTTTTTGTGGTTTTTGTTACTGAAGAATGTCTTGCAATAACTGTAGGTTCTGGAAGGGTTAGACCCTGTTAGAAAAAGACCTGGAATGTATATTGGAAGTACAGGAACTCGTGGTTTGCACCATCTGGTAACTTCTTTTTGTTTCCTTGTTTTTTTTTTTTTTTTTTTTTTTTTTATACCATTTGGCAGTACAATCATTAAAACTTTTTAGTGTGGTTCTTCCTGTTAGGTTTACGAGATATTGGATAATGCTGTCGATGAGGCACAAGCTGGTTTTGCCACACAAATAGATGTTGTTTTACTTTCAGATGGTTCTGTGAGCACAACCGATAATGGACGAGGGGTAACTTCTAATATTTTACTGCTAAAACTGGTGTTATGCATTTATTTCTTGTTTGGTCAAATGTGTATTAAGATATTCATTCTATGAATTTCATTTTGATCTCCAGTTATTTTATCCAGTTGCTAGTTTTCTCTATGGACATCACATAGCGTATCCTAATATAGCCAATATGTAGTACATCACTAACTATTTACACGAACCCTCTATGAGAATTTTCTTGTCATAATTTCACTATATATGACCTAAACTTTCTCAGTGTCATAATGTGTTTTAAATCATTTTAGTTCTTTTACCTTCTACTTATCTTGGCTAGTAACTTTCAATTATTTCTCCCATCTATTAATGTGTTTTTTTTTTACTGCTTTTTCACTTGGTTACTCTGATAATTGCAGATTCCAACTGACTTGCATCCTGTCACAAAGAAATCTGCCTTGGAGACAGTGTTGACGGTAATAAAGCATTATTGATCCTATTTCCGTCTGACTTTTATTTTTTTCCCTCTCTTTTAAAATTGAGGTTACAATGAATCTTCTTCAGGAAAGTTACTTGTCTCAATAAAACACTCATCTTGTTTGTCCTGTAATTTTTTATGTGAAGTTCGATCGCATGAGTTGTGTCTCTGTTTTCAATTGAATTTGACCCCAGCTTTGGTATATATCCTTAGGGTGCTTTGAAAGGAGAATGACGCTTGCTGTTGGCTTGTTAATGTAGTTGTCCATTTTTCTCATTCCTTAACCTTTGTGATCCATTGGTGTTGCTTTGGGACCAAGAAAAATTAATTATTATCTACACTGTCATAAAGTACATGGTGTATGTCCTAAAGAACTTGAGAGAAATTCACTGTCTGAAGGACATTCAATATACTGAATGTATTCTTTACTTCTAGAGAACGTGCATGAATTTTGCCTATAATACTTCTAATCTCAATGGTTGCTTTGGCTACTGAAGTGTGAGTTATGTTATGCTAAAACATCTTAGGTTACATTAGAACACTGCTTGTTAACTATGTTACATGTAAAAGTGCTAACTGAACTAGTCATATATTTTCATGCATTTTTTTTTTAAATGAAGAAATTGTCATAGTTTCTATAATTCTTTCACATAAACTAGGGTTTATATTCTCAAAAGTAGAGTGTGGACATATTTTAATTGGTGTAGAAGACGGTTAATAATGCTTGTCAAAATTCTTGCAGTACGCAAATCTTATGCAGTTGTATTTGCCTAGCTGAGAATAGTATATCTGAGTAGAATTGGGTTTTGAGGAAAAAAAAAAAACAAAAAGAAAGAAAAATATCAATATCAATTTCAATTTGCTATAATGGAAGGCATCCAATTCGTCAGGAATTAGTATTCTGTATAAAGTTAGACAATTTCTGTGGGCTTGGGAAAAAGAATGAGATATGGACCCTTGAAAGATACCATTGAATGAAAGAAGCCACGTTGTTTTGAGTAACTATTAGCTTGCTTGTTATTCCTTTTTCTTATATAAAGTAGATTTATTCTATGCTAGTTATATATCCATCTTTCTGCAGGTATTACATGCAGGTGGAAAGTTTGGTGGCTCAAGTAGCGGTTACAGTGTTTCTGGTGGTTTACATGGCGTGGGTTTATCTGTTGTCAATGCCTTATCTGAGGTGTGAATTATGCTCTAAATTTTTTAATTTCCGCACTTATGGTTTTATTCAGATTTTTTGCTTGTCTATATCTATTGGCTTGGCCTGGAAGTGATTATCACTTATTGTAAGTTGGCCCCATCTCTTTGTTCACAGGCGTTAGAAGTCACTGTTTGGAGGGATGGAATGGAATACCGGCAAAAGTATTCACGTGGGAAGCCTCTAAGCACACTAACATCTCATGTTCTTTCAACTGAATCAAAGGACCGCCAGGGGACACGCATTCAGTTTTGGCCTGATAAAAAAAGTACGTCTGTTTCCAGGCTCAGCTTAATTTCTGATAATAAAGATTTTATGACTGAATGTTTCTTTGTTTTTAAACATAACCGACAGTATTTACCACTGCAATTGAGTTCGACTACAACACACTTGCTGGGCGAATTAGAGAGCTTGCTTTCCTGAATCCAAAGGTAAATTCTTCACATTTAGTTAGGTCACTGAGCTGAAAACTCTTATTACGCCCCCCTATATTTTCCATCAGTTTTGATATTTCACATGGATATCATTGTACTTGCCAAAAAGAAAATATATATCATTTTAGGAATGTTCTTGTCCTGGTAGAATTGAGACCATACCTTGTATCATATCTTTACATTTTTTAAATTGATCTTTTCAGCTTACTATCACGCTTAAGAAAGAAGATAATGATCCAGAGAAGAGCGTATATAATGAATATTTCTTTGCTGGGGGCCTCGTCGAATATGTGAAATGGCTAAACATTGATAAGGTTTGTTAATGTGATTTTTTGTATCTTCTCTCACTTTTTTTCCATTTGATTCTTCTTCTACATTGTGTATTCCTTTCCCCTTCCTTTGCTTTCTCTTTTTCTTTTGTTTGCTTTCATGCTAATTTCACATCTCCTCAACGTTTAATATAGGCTAAGGTGATATTGTGGAATTGTATGATTGAATTCATGCTTGAGAATGAAAATTATAGAAGATTAAGACGTGATCAGAACTTACTTTTGGTAATTGGGGAAGATTTTAATCCTCCTTCGACTAAATAAGTACAGTTGTGCTGATTGTGAAGGTTTGCATGCTAGGTTTTAGGGTTGTAGAACCTCTGCTGTCAGAAATATAATCCAAAACACAAAGCAGCCTGATGAGACTAAGAAGACTATTTATACTAGGATTGACGCAACTTTAAATTCTAGCCATTTGATACAACAAAGCCCCATCAAATCCTACCCATTCAAACTAGTTAAAGATCACATGCTAATCACTTCTTACGTGAAAAATTGACTAAATAAAAACATAATTACTGACCATCGACACTAACTAAAGTAAAACATGCTATAAGATAATTAAGTATTAATTTAGGAAGGCTCTAGCATTATTTCATGTCCCAGATGGAGTACTTAAGTCATGGTCGGAAATCAAGTGATTATTTCTTTTCTTTGAGTTGAGTTATTATCTATGGACTGTTACAAGTGAAATTAAATTATCAGATTAAGGAAAAATCATGTTTTGCAGTGCTTTCATCTCTGGGACTGAACAAATTGTATTATTGCATATGCATTTCTCTCTTACAATCTAAACTTCTAGGCTCTACTGTATCTAAATTTTATTCTGATAATTTCACTGGTGACTGGTGGTTCTTTGATTCAGAAACCACTTCATGACGTGCTAGGTTTCAGCAGGCAAACAGATGGAATGACAATCGATGTTGCTCTCCAGTGGTAAATTACTATCTACTTAGTAACCTTTCCTAATTTAGCGGTTCTTGGTTCAGTGCATACATTGAGGATGTCAGTTTCAGGATGTTGTTGGTGTGTATTACTTGTATGATGCACCACTGTGGTATGTGAACAACCATGTAATTTGGTTTGATTTGTTCATCTTCTTCTAGGTGTTCGGATGCATATTCAGATACAATGTTGGGCTATGCCAATAGCATACGAACCATTGATGGTGGCACACATATAGAGGGGGTTAAGGCTTCCTTGACAAGAACTCTCAACAACCTCGGAAAGAAGTCAAAAATTATCAAGGTATTCATGTTCTATCTCTTTTCACAAGTTTTCTTTACTTGTGGCTGCCCTTGTTGATTTTTTCCCCACTTTAGCAAAGTTTTCTTTTTGCTTTAGGAGTACCAATTTGGGGCAGTTTCCTCTTTTCAAGGAAAACTTTACTTTGGATTGTGTTTATTTCAAACCATTCAGCTGTTCTTGATGAAACGTTATTCGAGAAAGCTTTTATCATAAAACCTTAATCTGCACCTTCATGCAAAGGCACCATCACGGAAAGATCTTTAAGATTAAAGCACTTTGAAGGTCTAAACAAGTTTTAAAAAAAAAATTCTAATTTGTCTAAAATACTAGTAATTTCCTGCATTCCCCCAAATTTCTCAAACTAGCCCTATCCTTTTATTACTTTGACTTAATTTGAGCGCTAAGGATTAAAGTACTATTTCTGTTTAAGCCTTTATATTTTGTATCAAAACCTCTAAAATATGTTCTTTCTGCCAGATTGGCATCCTATTCACCATTTATCTGCCGTTTCGATGTTAACATGACAAAGATAATGTCCACATAGATGCTGACTGGAAAAGTAATGGATGTTAACAAGGGCTTAATTAAACAAAATAGCACTTTAAGAGCTTAGTTAGGCACAACAGAAGAATAGGGGCTTATCGATAGTTGGGAAGTAAAGCATTTTACTTCCATTTTGGCCTTTTTTGCTAATTAGTCATTAAATCTAACCACTTCAAAGGCTTTAAATGTTTTTATTGATATTGTTGATTCAAGTTTAACAATTGTTTAGACATGAATAAATAGAACGTAGATTTGAACTACTTGTGATGCACGTTATTACAAGTCATCTTTTGTATCTTTCAGGAAAAGGATATAAGCTTAAGTGGTGAACATGTAAGGGAGGGACTGACATGTATTATATCTGTGAAAGTTCCAAATCCAGAATTTGAAGGACAAACAAAGGTATCATTTGTATATTGCGATATCTGTTGCATACCATTATTTTGGTTCGTCACAGTGATGCTCTTATAGCTTGCATTAGATTCCTTTCCTGCATTTCTCTATTGATGAGTTTTCATTTATTGTTAAAAGACAAGATTGGGAAATCCTGAGGTGCGAAAAGTGGTTGATCAATCTGTCCAAGAGTTTCTTACTGAATATTTGGAGTTGCATCCGGATGTATTTGATTCAATCCTTTCCAAGTCACTAAATGCTTTTAAGGTACCCTTTACATATTTTGTAAAATTTATTTGACCTTGTTAGTCGTTCACCGAATAGTTACCATATTCAAGAGCTCTATGTATCTACTGGAATGGCCTACGTAACAATGATAAATTTTGCTCATTGCTGTTGTTTTGGTATCAGGCAGCTCTTGCAGCAAAGAGAGCTAGGGAATTAGTCAGACAAAAGAGTGTGTTGAAATCATCATCTCTTCCTGGAAAATTAGCTGATTGTTCATCCACAAATCCGGAAGAATCTGGTAAACATCACTTGACTTTTTTTAAAAAAAATTTTGACTTACAGGGTTGGAGAGCACTTTATCATCTTGAGGTTTATTATAGAAATTTCCTCATAATGATCATGTTCTAATTGTAGTTGCATTTTTTACTTGGTGTAATAGGCCATAGTACTTGATTAAAATCATTTCTGGTGTTTCATTTGGTTTTAATTCTCCCTCTTCCATTCTAGTGATGGCATTTTGTTACAGTTGCTTGATTAAATAAAAAAATATATAGTATAAGTTATCACTTTTTTAGTATTTAAGGCATGGTATTCTTTCAAATTCTCGTTTTTTTTTTTACTCTCATCATCTTTGCATGAGTTATGGTAGTTATATGTGTACTTCTATGAGCTTTTCCCTTCTGAATGGATTTTGCGTCATTTCATCTTTTCCAAATATTGCTGCTGAATTGTTGCTTGGACTTGGGATTGGGGAGGGCTGTGCAAAGTATCTTAGTAAACCAAAAGTCTGTGTCAGACCAAGGTATTCAGTTGGCATGGATAATTTCGGCTTCAATTCTCCATGTCAAGACCTGAGGTATTGGGTTTCAATTTTAGTTCTGTAATTCAAAATTCCAATACCCTACCAAATAACCCAAGTTAAAACAGGTAAGATTACATACAACTTTCATCAGAGACTGTTCCTTTTCCTAATAGTACCTTAACAGCATATCTTTTCAAGTCAATTGATTATAGATTTTCTACTCCTGCTCAAGTAATTACATGAACGGCCAGAGTAACGTTTTGTTTAATTTTTTTTATTGCTATAGGTGTAGATCTTGATTGCAATCTTTAGCTCTTTTCATTCCTCTCTCTCAAGATTCTCTCTTTTTGGTCCAGCCTTCTATTCCCTTAATTTCAGAGTTCTGTAAACTGTGCAAGAGTGTTCAGTGATGTTTGAGACTTAAATTGCTCTACCATCTATCCTGAGCACCTGTTCACTTAGGTCCTCCGCATGGTACCTTCTAGTGTTTCTTATTCATATATCATAACATCTATATGTGCATCTATGCAAACAGGAAACATATGCAATATATGTGTTCCTTGTTGGTATGCATGTGAACCAACCCCACATCACCCAATGATTAGGTTGTGTTTAAAAGAACAAAACGTTTCTGTGAAATTTGGTTTTAAGATCTAGCTTGTTTCACATGTTCTGGTTGCTCATCCTAGATTTTATAAATTTGATGTCAGAGAATGGATGTACTGGTTTAGGGACTTAAGTTATCTGGGACTTTATTTTTTATTTTATGGAGTCTACATCATTAATCCCGGCAAATTAAATGATAATTCCTTCTCATCTACTACTCATGAGCACCTAAAAGATCTTTACATTTACATGTATGCAGAAATTTTCATAGTTGAAGGAGACTCAGCTGGTGGGAGTGCAAAGCAAGGCCGTGATAGGCGCTTTCAGGTTATATTTTTACTTCTCCATGGTAGTCGAACAGAATAGATGCAAATAAGAACACAAGGAATTTTTTAAAACATGCTGGATTATACTTTATTACTTTAGATCTTTCTGCTTTCAGTCACGCTTGATAGGAGGCTTCAATCTATGATTTAGTTAAGCTTACAGTTGCCAAGATTGCCGCATCCACCCTGCCCCTCATCCCCATGCAGAAAAACTAAATAAAAAATAAAATAACACCATCAAACTTTCAAACCATTCTTCACATCCTATTTGTATTTCTAAATGGGGATCCAGAATTTAATGGTGAAAAGGATAATTACAGACAAAAAGCATGACAATTTTCTGATTAAATGCTGCTTCTTGATGCATTAGGCATCTAGACTTCTTTTCTGTTGGGACATTGGCATATGGCTTGTTCAATATGTCTGTCTTGCTGTAGTTACATAATTAGATTACAGGTCATATGAACTTTGGTGATGAATGATTTGTTTATCTGGACCTATAGATTATTATTCACAATACCACATTAGTTGTATGTCTCCACTGCAGCATATTGAGGTTTAAAATGTCTTGTTGCAGGCTATTCTACCCCTGAGGGGTAAAATTCTTAACATTGAAAGGCGGGATGAGGCTGCAATGTACAAGAATGAAGAGATTCAAAATTTGATTCTTGGTCTTGGACTTGGGGTGAAGGTACTTATTTTGATGTTACCCTGCGTGATTCCATTCTGCCCCCTCCTCCCCCATATCAAAGCAACTGATAATACCACTTAATTTATCGTTTTAATCCCAGGGAGAGGATTTTAAAAAAGAAAACCTAAGATATCATAAGATCATCATCTTAACAGATGCTGATGTAGATGGTGCTCATATCCGTACTCTGTTGCTGACATTTTTCTTCAGATATCAGGTAGGTAATAGTACAAAGTATCTCAATTTTGTTGCTTTGGAAAATAAACAAATTGATGTATTATGTTATCTGCAGAGAGCCTTATTTGATGAAGGTTGCATTTATGTTGGCGTTCCACCCCTTTACAAGGTTTGTTATTAGCTACCCTGGATTCAGAGAGAAACTAATTTTAACTAATAGTTTGCTCATTTCTTTTGCATTCCCTGTTTTGCTACAATTATCAGGTTGAAAGAGGAAAACAAGTATACTATTGTTATGATGATGCAGACCTTAAAAAGGTCCAAAGTTCATTCCCTCCAAATGCATCATACAACATTCAGAGATTCAAAGGCAAGGATAAATCCTCTCTCTCTCTTCCTGTTTGTGGATTTTGATAATTGATATTTGGGAGGCAAAGCAGTCGAAATCCCATTCTGTTTGTTATTCGTCCATATTATGTGTTATCTGTTGTAATTTAGTGTGTTATCATATTTTATGAAATCAATTTGGTTTGAAAGATTACTCTGTTCTTATGCTGATGCATTTACCTTAGTTTTTGCATATGCATATAGGATAAAAGTACATACTCAATATATGGTTGACTTTTGAGCGGCTAATATTAATGTTCTGTTTTATGACTCAGTAAAAGACATTAATGCTCTCTCATGTATAATAGCATCTATGGTACCTTTGATTAACCTGATGAATTTTTTTCCTTATCTTTTGCATATGCATATACAATATTAGTATGTGCTCAATTATGCACAGTTTTTTGGACTAAGCAAGTTAATTCTCATAGTATTTAGCCTACATAGAGAGGAAATCAGGTTTAGATTGTGAATTGTCCTTTAGAGGGAATGACAGATTCTACCAATGTCAACTAAACAGAAGCTTTAATAACAGAACTCATTATAGATACAAACCCCTTGTGGCTCCTAAATTAACATGAAAACAATTTTTCGACAAATCACTCAGGATATGTTAAGCCTTTGTATCATAAGAGTAGTTTCCAACTTGATATAGCATGTTTGTTGACTATATAACACTAGAAAGAAATCTTATACCATCTCAGAAAAGATGTAGATGATCGCATTAAGAGAAATAAAAGGTCAAAAGGACTTCATGCAACTTTTCTAGGAGTTCTTCCCATTTCTTTCTCTAAATATATCCTATCTTTTATTAAAACAAAAGTAATGTAGGAAAGAAAATGAGTTTCATTTTGCAAATAGATTGAAACAAAACGGTTAAGAAGAATAGAAAAGGCTGCAATGTGGTTACATCACTCTTTTCTATGATGGGGACAGATTTGTAGCCAGAGTTAAGAAATATGACAAACACACACATCACGTACCGCAGTTTCAGTTGAGCCGTTATCAAAAATTTACTTTACTTTCGGCAACAGTAAGAATTCCCTTGTGTTCTGTGACTGATGAAGTTAGCCTCACCCTTTTTTTTAATTCCCAAGTCATAGTACTGCTCCATAGTTCTTACCATGCTGCTCAAAAATATGGAATCTATTGAGTTTCTGTTATTCAGCATTGATCGTACTTCCATATCTCAATAAGAATGCTTGGTCGTAATGCAGGTCTGGGTGAGATGATGCCTGCTCAGTTGTGGGAAACAACAATGGATCCTGAGCAAAGGCTGCTGAAGCAATTAGTAGTTGAAGATGCGGCAGAAGCAAATATAGTATTTTCATCCCTAATGGGTGCTCGGGTATGTAGATCACTTATATAGTATGGTTAGTTGGCTTATATTGGATGCGGCAGAGCTGTTATATGTGGCCTTTTACTTTTAACTGAAAAGCTTAGAAATAGATGACGCCTAATGCAATAAGTGTTTGCTGATTTAATTTTGTGCTATCTTGGAGTTCTTCTTGCCCTCTCTTGTGAACCTAGACACTGCATACGCAAAACCTTCTCAGCATGAATTCAGTTGAGGTCAAAAGGATTCTTTAATGTCTGCATGATCCCATTGTATTCATACTGATGCATGTTTGTTGTCGTTTTAGGTGGATGCACGAAAGGAGTTGATCCAGAACTCTGCAAGCAGGATCAACCTCGACAAGCTGGATATATGAGGGTTGATTTGTTATATGACATACAAAGATTGTGGTATAAAATTTTGTGTTGGTAAACCCAAGTGGTAATATTGATCTTATGCTTGGGTGCCATTTTGAAAGCACTTAGTAGGTTTAGGTAGATGATTTACTCCAACGGAAATTGCTCTTTTCTTGGTTGTAAAGGGACATGATCGATTTAGTTTGGTGGAGAGATTGAGTTCTCATGTTGTAAAAATCTGTTATTTAATTATAAGATAAAGATTATATATCTAAGGCTCAATCTCATATATTAGTTTTTTGTTTTCTTCGGAAAAGGTGTTATTATCTTGATATATATTATTCTCCCATGTTCCTATGTCCTTTGATGTGTGAGTACAATGCTGTGTTTCAACTTTCAATACAATTTATTGTTGGGACTTGGGAGTTGGGACAGCTTTCAGCTCCAACAAAGCTGACTTGTAAAATAAATG